>VCNE01006828.1:0-10424 GCA_009869805.1 Oncopodura yosiiana
ATATACAGATACTTTGCTAACAGAACAAGATCGTGGAGTAACAACAAAATGTATGCCTGTGACTGTAGTCATGCAAGATACAAAAGGAAAATCATATTTAATGAATGTAATGGATACACCTGGTCATGTAAATTTTTCTGATGAAGTTACTGCTGCAATGAGACTTTGTGATGGAATTGTATTATTTGTTGATGCTGCTGAAGGTGTTATGCTCAATACAGAAAGAATATTAAAACATGCAGTTCAAGAAAGAATGGCAATTTCACTTTGTATCAATAAAATTGATCGTCTCATTTTGGAACTTAAACTTCCACCATCAGATGCTTATTATAAAATGAAACATATTATTGAAGAAGTTAATGCTCTTCTTGCATTATATAGTGGAGAATCATCAACACCATCAGAAGAAGATGGAATATATGTATCACCACTTAAAGGAAATGTTTGTTTTGCTAGTTCACAATTTTCTGTTTGTTTTACTTTGAAATCATTTGCTACAATGTATGCATCAATTTATGGAGACTTTAATGTCAAAGCATTTGCAGATAGATTATGGGGTGATATTTATTTCAATTCAAAAACAAGAAAATTTACTAAAAAACCAGCAACTCCAACTACTGAAAGAAGTTTTGTTGAATTTATTTTGGAACCAGTCTATAAAATTTTTTCACAAGTTGTTGGTGATGTTGATAATTGTTTACCAACATTATGTGAAGAATTAGGAATTCGTTTAACAAAAGAAGAAAGTAAAAGAAATATTCGTCCATTATTGAGACTAATTTTTCAACGATTTTTAGGAAGTTTTTCTGGTTTTGTTGAAATGATTGCTGATCATGTTCCTTCTCCCTGTGACAATGCAAAAGCCAAACTTCTTCATACATATACGGGACCATTAGATTCTGATATTGGAGATGATATGCTTAGTTGTGATCCAGAAGGAACTTTAATGGTTCACAGGTTAGTATATTTTATATTTATTATAACAAACAATCATTGAACGCAACTAATTATTTTTTTAATTTAGTACTAAAATGTACCCAACTGAAGATTGTGTATGCTTCCATGTTTTTGCAAGAGTTTTTAGTGGAACTCTTCATTCAAATCAAAGTGTAAGAGTCTTGGGTGAAAATTATTCACTATCAGATGAAGAGGATTCAAGAATTTTAAATGTTGGACGTTTATGGATTTATGAAGCTAGATATAAAATTGAAGTAAATCGTGTGCCAGCTGGGAATTGGGTATTAATTGAAGGAATCGATCAACCTGTAGTTAAAACAGCAACAATTACATCAACAAGAACTAGAGATGAACTTTATATTTTTAGACCATTACGATTTAATACACAAGCAATTATTAAAATTGCTGTAGAACCTGTCAATCCATCAGAATTACCAAAAATGTTGGATGGGCTTAGAAAAGTTAATAAATCGTATCCTTTGGTATCAACTAAAGTTGAAGAGTCTGGAGAACATATTATTCTTGGAACAGGAGAGCTTTATCTTGATTGTGTAATGCATGATTTAAGAAAAATGTATTCAGAAATTGGTGAGTTCAGTATTAATATATTTCTTTCATAATTCTAATATTAACTAATGTATTATTTATATTACAGATATCAAAGTTGCTGATCCTGTCGTTTGTTTTTGTGAGACTGTTGTTGAAACTTCATCTCTAAAATGTTTTGCTGAAACACCAAATAAAAAGAATAAATTGACAATGATTGCTGAACCACTTGAAAAAGGATTAGCTGAAGATATTGAAACAGAAGTTGTTAATATTAATTGGAATAAAAAACGACTTGGTGAATTTTTCCAAACAAAATATGATTGGGATTTACTCGCAGCTAGATCAATTTGGGCATTTGGACCAGTAAGAAGTTTAATTAATTTATTTTCATAACCGAGAATCAATATTTATATATTTTTTTATATTTATAGGATACAAATGGCCCAAATATTTTAGTTGATGATACTTTACCATCTGAAGTAGACAAAACTTTGTTAAATACAGTTAAAGATTCAATTGTTCAAGGATTTCAATGGGGAACAAGAGAAGGACCATTATGTGAAGAACCTATAAGAAACGTCAAGTTTAAAATATTGGATGCTACAATTTCACATGAACCAATCCATAGAGGAGGAGGTCAAGTTATTCCAACAGCAAGACGTGTAGCTTACTCTGCTTTCTTAATGGCGACTCCAAGATTAATGGAACCTTATTTATTTGTTGAAGTAGTTGCTCCAGCTGATTGTGTATCTGCTGTTTATACTGTTTTAGCTAGAAGAAGAGGTCATGTAACTCAAGATTCTCCTGTTCCTGGCTCACCACTATATACCATTAAAGCATTTGTTCCAGCTATTGACTCTTTTGGATTTGAAACAGATTTAAGAACTCATACACAGGGACAAGCATTTTGTATGTCTGTATTTCATCATTGGCAGGTATAGTAAATATAATTACTCTTTTTCTTCTTCCTTGTTTTGTTAACTGCATACATATATTATGGTAATTGATTTCTGATTGTGAATTGCAAACTTTGTATTATAGCCATAGCATATACAAATATTATATGTGTGTGTACTCATTGACTTTTTATGGTATTTGCACTCAGTTGCGGCGACCGGTTCTTCCTCTCTCTCTCTCTTTCAAATAATGCTTTCATCAATCATATCTCTTGAGAGTGTATATAGTAATGACAAGATCGTGAGGAAAATTACTTTGCGCATTCACTTTAGCCATAATAACAAGCATATATATTGTAAATTTGACAAATTACCGTGTATATTATTATAAAGATTTGAGAGAGTTGAGGAGAGATAGATAGATGACTATTGTAAAAAAGTTGACAGTCATGCATTACACTTTATATGAATAGATTTATACGAAGGGAGAGAGATTGTATTATTTATACAAGTTATTGAGAATATGTTTTAATATGGTTTGTTTTCTTTTTGTGGTGTGTGAAATAGATTGTACCGGGTGATCCATTGGACAAAAGTATAATTATTAAACCACTAGAACCTCAACCTTCAACACATCTTGCAAGAGAGTTTATGGTGAAAACAAGACGTAGAAAAGGACTAAGTGAAGATGTGGCAATCAATAAATTTTTTGATGATCCTATGTTGTTGGAATTGGCTAAACAGGATGTCATGCTCAACTATCCTTTATAAAAATATTAAAAATTTGTTTGTAATTATATTTATAATTGAATATGTATAGTATTATTGAGTTTCTTATTGTTTTCATTCATTCAATCTTGTTTAAATATTTTCTTGGCAAATCTTTCTCTAAAATAAAAAAAATACAACTTATAAGATTATATACACAGCATGCAGCAGTTATTTTTATGTCTATTTTTATTGTAGCATCTCATAATACCCCATCTTAGATGACTAATAGTCCGACATTATTATAGGATAAATTCACTTGATAATGTGTAATACTCTTTTGACTCACTCTTTTACTTATATATTTTCTTTTATATTATTGTAACTTATGTACACGTCAACCTTTTGTGTAGTTACGATGTGTAATCCTATCAAATTGAATAAAAAATGATGAGAAAAAACGTTTTCCTTCTTTCAAAAAAGCTTTTGTATATACTCTTCTTCTCATGACTGTGACTGGAAGAGATGAGAACATTGCACTTTCGTCTCTCTTTTTTAGATTCAATTGTTCACTTCATCTATTGTTGTATATCATCTCTCTCACAGTGAGAATCTCACCGAATATAACAACTAAAATAAAAATCAAATTAGAAGAATTTTATATTATTATATTTTTATATCAGATTAGTAGTATAGTAATAATAAAAGTTATTAAGTAGGCCATTGAGCATTTGGGAACCATTTGACATTTGAAGGCAGCTGGAGAGAATTGAGGTTAAGGTGATAGTAGCAAATGGATCTCTAGAGACAAAATTTTTATGTAGCTAGTTACGTAACAGAGAAGAAGAGAGAGAGAGAGACATGATAAAAAAAGATCGAAGAAGACGAGAAACGCTGTTAGTTGTAAAGCTTGATACAATTGTACGCAGAAGGCCGCTGGAGCCTTTGGAGAAGAGGAAGTTGATGGCTGGTGGAGTTGTTGCCATACAATTCAAACAAATGGAGATGGCTCTAGTCGAAATTCGAAGTGGGAGAGAGATTGCGAGGAGAGAGCCATTATAACATAAAAAAATAAATTGGGGGTCTCTACCACATCAGGCTTTTGGTTCAAGTTCTCTTTTTCTCTCTCTCGTAGTAATGGTCCATGTAGCCCATTATTTAAGCCAAAGTAAAAGGGTTGTCGACTCTCTTGTACTCAGTTTTTGGGCTACGATTCTCTATCTACATTTTGTGTCCTTGATATACAAAAGCTGTTTGGTTTTGTTAGTCGTCATCTTATATTATGTTATATACCTATGTATTAAATGTACTCTCTATATGCTCACCACAACTTTTTGTAACAACTTGGTTCTTTGCTTTAGCTTCTTTTTTTATTGCAATGAGAGACAAAGTTGAAGGTTTTCATCTGTCTTCTTCTTACTAATATACATTATCTCTCTCTATCTCTTCTTATAGACGTCCAATTTTTTTGCTCAACATCTCTCTAATGTAAAAATCTGGCTACCATTTATAACACAGTTGGTGCAAATGTCTCTTTCTGGTCTTTATATTGCCTATTTGAAGGAGAGAAATGTACGATGTGTTACTCTTTCTTACGACAACGTCAAGTTATCGACCGCTTCTTCTTCTTCTTCTCTTGACTTCTATTTTCTGTTAGTATCTTTCTCTACTACACTCTATCCAGTGATGACTAGAGTACTACGCTCAATTTTTGTTCTTTAGCTTAAAAAGCTTATTGCTTACGTAAACTTTGGCTTGCTGACGTAAATACAATGAATGAACCGATTGAGTAGTTATACAAATGGCACAAGGTTATCTCTCAAGTAAAAATTGACTGTATTGTGAGATTGTGACATAGCATTTGATTTAGTGGAGTAAATCGTATTGGGGCAATGAGAGATAATTTAGAATTGAGGTCGTGCATGTATAGAATTATTGAAAAATTGTACGTTGTGAATGTTGGTGGTTGATTGCTGACATGACAGGATGAAGAGTTTGATGCACTGTAATATAAAATCCTTATAGATATAATATCCAGTCTACTTTAATGTACCAAAAAGAGAAGGAAAAGAAAAGTCACGACGTTTAGGAATTAATGAATAAGTTACCAGTTGATGTGGTGGACGATGAGCTAACAACACAACGAAAGATAAAAAAGAAGAGAGTCAGGGAGTGCTGTAAATTTCTATGTATACTATAGTCTATAGAAGATACTGAAAATCGTGAAAGAATCTCTGTAAGACTTTTTATATAGAAAATTTATACTAACAAACAAAGTATAGGAATATATATAACCATCAAAAGGAATCTAATGTCGACTTTTTTCAAAGATTCAAAGACGTCTTCACTTACTCTCATCTCTTTATACACAGGAATTCAATGCAAGGCGAAGAGTGAAGAAGAAAATAGTCATTTGAGATGGTGAGATTATATAGAGAGAGGAAAGACGTCAAAGTCAAGTCATATAAAGGTCCAAAGTGTATAGGACATTTAAGACGAGAGAAGAGAATACAATAGGATAAAGAGAGAGATTATATTTGTGATCCTTCTTTTGATTCTTATGAGTTGAACTCTCTTCTGTACTAATTATATAATGACGGCTAAGACGATTACAATGTTAATGTTTGTTCATTATCTACTCATTTGGGTAACATTCTTTTCGAGTTTGGGCTTTTCTGTACAACTAAAGTAAACTGAGAATTCTAGCAAAATATTATTGGGACACAACCTAACATTTAGTAAGAGAGACTGGAGAAGAATAATAGGTACAGGCTTAAATGAGACTGTGTATCAAATTCAAGGAGCTCAGTCTTAAACATAATTAACTATCATGTAGTAATAATACTCTATCCTTTTCATCTTGGATCATCCATATTGTACTTGAAAAGTTGCCAAGCTACTAAGCAGTACTTAGTAAGTACTTTCCCAGCTACTGTTTTGATTTTCTAGGGAGAATGAGAGGATAGAAAAAAGTAATTTGTGCTCCAGACAGTCATCAGAAAAGGGAGCATTACTTACTTCATAAAATTCATGACTAAATCATAATAGATAGAAATATGATGCACAATACAACTGGAAGAGAGAGAGAAGCATTTGTTTCAACTATTTTTTTGTACTTTACTTTGCTTGTGACAAAATGGATTTTTTTCAAATTCTGTTACCTCACCAGTTTATTAAGTAATGACTCACTTCAGTTACAAATGACAAACTACTTCAACTCTTACCGAAAGGTATATAATAAAGCATAATAATAAAAATCACCTTCAGAAGACTTGCAAATGAGTCAGACATCTAGGATTTGAAAAGTTGACGTCGGTTTCATCTGACTAACACAATAAACTCATGAATACATTCATTCATTTTCATGGAACAGAACTTTCAAAAGCATTGTATGTAAAATATACGCGTATAAAAGATCGTTTCACACACAGAGAGATTAAGTTACGTAATAGAACTCTCTTACATTTTCTTTCTCAGTTATATTTTACCGACCACCTGTATATTGTCACCATTAACGCGTGTCAATTGTTCCAAATATAGCATTAAAAACTCAACTTTTACAGAACTTAAACCAAAGCGATCAAGGTTTATATTACCCATTTTTCAATGCCTTTATTTTCTAGAAAGCTATTAAAACCCTTATTTAATAATAAGGAACCTACCCACTGTGCTACAAATTGTCGGCATCAATAAGAGAAAATATTCAATGTATATTTTGTATTTACATAAAATAATCAAAGTCTCTCCCTATACTCTTCTCTTCATATAACCTCTATACATAACATCACATACTTTACGATACATTCACTAATTCAAAATACAATCTGTAAGGTGAGCAGTTAACACTAATACGCTAACAATGCCTCTCTCTCTCTCAGTCCAACAACTCTCAATTTTCTCAATGTTTTCTTATTACATTAGCTATCCTTATTATTATTACTGGAACATAGAAAGGAGAAAAGGAAAGAGAGACCTAAGGAATTATAGTGGAGCCATAAACCTGAGACTTGTCTATAACGACTAGTAAGGAAGTTTGTGATTATTACTTGACTACAAACATTATATGTACATAGAGAGGAACACACGAGAGCGATAACGATACTCGCAACTGTCGTAGTCCTCAAAACAAAATTCCTTCAAGAAAAAAAAACATTCAATTTTGTATGGTTTACATATAAGGGCACAAAGTAAAAAAAGAAAGACTGGTTTGGTTTTGTGGTTGAAAACTGAGTATATACATATATAGAGATCTGAAAGAGTATATAGCAGCAAAAGGGTATTTTCTTTTCCTTTCGCCTTTCATATAAAAAATTGTTTCTTATCGAAGCGCAGCCATCAGTTCTTCTTCAGTCGGTTCACTGAGTGAGTATAGATATATAGTTTTGAAGAACTGTAGTCATACGATCATAAAAACTAAATTACACTCCAAGCTGTCGGCTTTGAAAAAAGTCTTGTGTAAGAAATGCTTGTTCCCTGATGTTGTTACACTAACTTTTATATATTGTAAATACACCTCCAATAACGAAACTAACATCCATATTTTCATTGCTTAGTTAGAGAGAGACAAACATATAATAAAAATAAATACACAACAAAATCACAAGAGATGATCGCCTTTTTTCTTTCTTATAGCTCAAATATCTTATCAACTACAAATGGACTACTTTTCAATTTCCAACACTCTGAAAGCTATGAAACATACATTAGAATGTTGTAACTCTTTGGAGCCACGCCTTGAGTTTAACTTATTGAAATTCAAAGTTACCTTTAAGATTATTGTTCAATAAGTGAACTGGTTTTTGTCTCTTCTTGTGGTTAGTAATATGAAAATATGCTGACCACAACAATGACCAGAGACAAAAGCTTCTTTTAGACTTTTGGCACCCACAAAATATAAAATTCTCAAGACCTTCTGACTCAATTCTATATCTATATATATATTCAGAGTTGAAAAGTTTATTACTTCTGTGCGGCATATTTCACAGAAATTTTCACTATTTACTGTAGAAAAGGTTCTACTTTTATTATATAGCCTCAAGTCTTTTCCTCTCTGGAAAATGCTATTGATTTTTACTTTTATTTGATAGACAGTTACGTTGCTTTTGTGGAGCCTTACGGCAGCTAATGTTAAAAAGTCTTGTGTTATATATACAGTGGACTCTGTCTATAACGTAAGGCCAAAATTTTTTCATTTTCTACGTTATAGAAAATCTCTCTCTATACCGTAATTACGAGCTAAATAGCATATTTTCCGTTATAAAGAGAGTCATTAGCTTATATTCCCATATCAAATTCTACTATTTTTTTATGTGCATAGTTAATATGATCTTACTGACAAGTTAAGGTTGCATTCTACACTCTAGATTGTTATAGACAGAGTCAATTTCATAAAATGCTGTCAAAAAACTATGTTATAAGCAGTTTTCCGTTATAGACAAATCCCTTATAAAGAGAGTGAGCTCAATGTATTAACATAAGGTTACTGAGATTTCTACGCTATAAAGAGTTACGTTATAAAAAGAGTCCACTGTAGTTTTCTAGTAATCAGGAGTATTTTCAATATAGTGGAAAAAGGGAGCAAGCGAAAGGAAAAGCGGAAATTCGACATCACAAGTATATCTTATATATATTTCTATTATATTCCTCCTCCACACATATACACTATATATACTCTCCAGAGTTAATATACCAAGCTTCAAAAACATGCACGGTTGAGTTAGAAGACGGGATATATATACATAGAGAGAAAACTCGGAGAATATCGAACCGAAAAACGGGAGAGAGTTGTACGTACATAGAGAGAGCGTCTCCCCAGAAAAAGTAATAACGTAAAAGAGAATATCATAGAAAACAGTCGTTCCAGTCAGATATCTCTCCTAGTCTCAACAAACTAAAATATGTATATCGAATTTTCTCAGTCTCAGTCTCCCCTCTTCTACCAAAATGTGTTCACTCAACTTTTCCAGATATAACAATCTTAATGTGCTTCCAATGTAATCTCCATTCCAGTCGAGCCCCATATACTTTTTGAGTTTCTCTCTCTCTCTCTCTAACTTTGGTTTTTTTGCACTATACTAGTATTATGTCATGTCAGCGTCAGTAGTGTCGAGTCAACTACTCTAGTCAGAAATGTAACTGCTATAGTCATCAAAAAAAATTTGTTAGCTGAACATGATGGAGAGAGCTGAAATTGGAAATGTAATGTCGATTTTAGAAAATGATATGATATGTGGGCAGACTTCTGCTTCTTGTTTGCGTGTGCAATGCTAGAGAGAGATGTAAATAGATACTGGAGTTGATACGCTACTCTCTGGTTTGTTGGTTTGGTTTGGTTTTTGGCATTCAGTTGAGTGTTGATGATCTCGTGTCATGAAACTAATCTATCTTATTCATGAAAAGAGGAAAGAGGAAATACATTATAGAAAAATCAAATATGAAAGACTCTTACCAACTCTAATGTCCATTGTATAATATACACATGTATATACTTTGTATATAAACTGAAATAGAAAAAAGGGGAGAATGATGATGATGAGGTCACACTACGTGTGGTTGACTAAAGATGTATTTATTTTGTAATTTTGGTTAATTACAGGTATAGAGAAAAAGTGGAAGTGTAGTATCAACTCAAAATAGTATATAGTATATATACTCAAGCCTCCAGAACTCTGATTTTTGGCAGGCTGCCACTAACATTTTCTGCTGGTATAATTTTATACTCTACTGTGTTTTAGAATTAGAGAAATGGTAACATGTCCAGCGTGTAAGTTGGTATTTTTTATTTCTACTCTAATTTAAATTGCTTTCATGTGCTGGGTCTGTAGGATTAGTTAGATCCGTTTAGCACGATGATGAGATCAAACCACACCATTGTCAAATAAGAAGTGTTTTGTACTTTGTATGCTGACTGTGGAAGAGGAATTTATTGGATTGGATTGGTGATAAGGGGGCAAAGTGTTTACTTTTACTCTACCATCAAACAGAGAACGTCAATATAAATTTGTAATCTTTTTTCTCTTTGAGCTTTTATGTCTGTTTTTTTCTGATGAGCCATGTTAAAAAGTGTTTTCATCAATATACTATGTACATTTTCTTAGAAATAACTATAAGAGACAAAACCTACTTATGTCTCATACTCAGCGTAATGTAATGACTCACTTTTACTGCATTAAAACTATAGAACTGTAGAGTACTACATAATAATCAAAGTTGTTTGGAAAGAGAAGTGAGAACGATAATGAAGCTCTAATTGGATTCAAGGCAAGGGGAACGTGTCAAATGCAGCGTACTTAAGTAGTACGAGGAGTGGACTAT
>VCNE01006830.1:0-10353 GCA_009869805.1 Oncopodura yosiiana
TGTATTATTATTATTATAGTCGCTGAAACTATCTATGGAATGGTATAAAAAATGAGTAGAGAAAATCTTTTATTGGAACAGTAGTCGACTCGATGACCATTACATAACACATTGGACTTTTCTCTTCTCAACTTTTTCATCCTTTTTGTTCTACTTCCAGACTTCCAGCAGTCTCGACTTTTTTAAGAATACAAAAAAGATGTGTATAATGGAAACAGGCCAATCCAGAGACACAGTAGTATGTCAATGTAGTGCAACACACTTTTTTTTGTCCTAACAAACTTTGAGTTTATATTATAGTAGTTAGACTACTATACAATGTTATTATCTATATATACAGTTTGTGCAAAAGTCAGTTCATTCTGATATAAAACATATAAAAAATGTAGCTCACTGGACAAAAAACATCTCTTACGAAACCAAAGGACAAGTAAACTATATATATTCTCAAAGCCAGAAGGCTGTTAGAAAAGTAGAGCACGGATAAAAAAAAAATTGTAGCTCACACGCCTTCTTCTTATATATATAAACTTCTCTAGAATTCTGCAATAGTTTTAGAGACTTAAATCGCTACAGGGTTTAAGGACGACAGAATTTTTTTTCTTTTTGGAATGAAGTGAATTTTTTTTGCCAAAGGCTTTTTTCAAAATGTAATATGCGCTATGAATTTCTATACTGAGTTCCATGTTCCAGTTATATAGACGAAGAAAAAAAATTGCAAAATGTATCTTACCTCCTTCAATACAGGGAAAGAAGACGAGAAGAAATCGAAGGAGAAGAATCCCTTTATTTTTCACCATCATTCCATTCGTTGGACACACACTGAAATATTGTCACTTCACACAAACAACACTTTTGTTAACTAATTGCTAAAAAAAATCCTAATACCTAATGTATTCCTAAGAGTTAGTTGTTATTACATAAACGTTTTTTTCGAGTCATGCAGTAAAGTCATTTTTGATTATTTAGTTGTGACAATGAACTTAGTATATAAAGTTGTGACATGACATTAGCATTGAAAATATGCACTGAAGCTCTTGAGAAATTATTTCTTAAGTTAGAATTAGTAATTCCTGAATTTTTTTGTATATCATATATTGGAAAATTTGGAATGGTGGCGAAGAAGAAAAAATCACAAAGCTTTAGAAGATCACTGAAAAAGGAAGCACTGATGATAAAAAAGAAATATAAAGACGATGAGATTAAAAGAAATAACAACTAGCTACACTAACTATCTATATATACTAAAATACTAACTGATGAAGATAATTGTAAATGCTAACTTTGCTGACTCGTGCAAAACATGAAGAACTTTGGCGTTGTCACTCATGCACAGTTCAAGGTTCACAAACTTGGTCAACAAATAATTCACATAAGGAAGTGTATTGAAAAAAACAACAGTGTTTGGAAATAGTTTTGATGATGTTATATAGTCAATCTCCCTGTAAAAAAAGAATAGAAAATCATATGAATAAATATCTTCTTTTAGACCATGAGTAATAAATTTATTCGTTGTCATTATATTTTACGGTGAATGACTCTTATAAAGGAGAACTCGTATAAATGAGAATATCATATCTTCTTACAAATTGAGGTAGAAAGATAAACACACTGTTATATATAACGAGAGCGATAGTATAAGTTTAGTAAATAAAGTGATTCATGAATGAAGATTCCTATACTAGGTAGATAGGCATTGTGTTTTATTATGCCAAAAACTGATATAAATTGGTTATTGACTATATAGAACTTTATTATCAAATCATATTCCATGTGAGCACATCACATATCACTCACAACAGAAAAATATTATTTCATGATGACATAATAGCTAACAAAACCTAGTAATTTTATCTGTTGATTGAATGACCTACTGGACAGGAAGTAAGAAGAGCGTGTGATTCCAGTCAATTTATAGATATTGATTTACTCAAAAAGTAGAAAGATAACTAATTTAATACCTTAAAAATAATGTCGAATGACAACGAATTGAATTCAATCGGCGTTTCAACTTTTCATGCTTAGTTTTTTCTTAATTTTCTAAAATATGAAATAGCAAAATTGGAAATTGTCTTGAACCGTTTAGCACTTTGTTGATGATGCACTTATTTTTAACTATGCGATAACTACTGTAAAAATTTTCAAGTGCATTTAGTACTTGATGCACTTGCTTGCTTCATGAGCAGTGGCAATATAACGACTGCCAGCTGAATCTTTTGTGTATATTTTTGACAGTGCTCACTGGCAAAGTTTTTTACAACATTGGAAGAGTACAACAGTAAGTACTGAATAACAAGATTTCAGATTTCATTACATATGAAAGGAATGAGAATAAGCTGAGAAGAATTGTTGTTGGCTAAGCGAGAGTTGCAAGTCGTTTACTTTAACTAACACTGAAGTCGCATGAAATCAGACGAGAAGAAATAGAGAGAATTTTCCTACTGAAGCTATTCCAAGCGGCGATTTAAGCAGTTGAGAGCGGTGAAAGGCGCGCGATTTTGAATTTGTAGTGGAAGCATACGGCAGAAAGCACGTGGACGTTTTTTCTCCGTGAAGTGAAAATAATTTTGTTGTTAATTAATCAGTTAATTAATTAATTTGTTAGTTTAGTAAAGTAGAGAAGAATACTACTATCAAAATGTCGCAGTATAATTTCAAAAAGATAGCTGTGGTTCCGACAGCATCGGTAAGATTTTTTAAAAAGAATTATTAGAAAGTTGAAAAATGTTGATGATGGATAAAAATGGAATTTTAATATTTTTGATGGATTTTTTTAAAAATAGGAAATGATTGATATAATGCTGTCAAAAACTCAAAGGAAAACTCCTACAGTTATTCATAAACATTACAAAATCACTCGAATTCGCTCATTTTACATGAGGAAAATTAGATACACTCAATCTAATTTTCATGAGAGAATGTCACAGATAATTCAAGAGTTTCCAAAGCTTGAGGTAAATTGAGTAAATAAGAAGTTATTAATTAAATTATTGTAATAGAAAATATAATTTATTGATTATTTTTTGTAATGTAGGATGTTCATCCATTTTATGCTGATTTGATGAATGTTTTGTATGATAAAGACCATTATAAATTGGCTCTTGGGCAAATCAATACTGCACGTCATTTAATTGATAAGTAAGTTTTTTTTTTGAAATTGAATTAAATAAGTGTTAATAAATTAATAAACTAAAATTTTCATTTTATTATTTTTGTACAGCATCTCCAAAGATTATGTTCGACTAATGAAGTATGGAGACTCATTATATCGTTGTAAACAATTGAAGAAAGCAGCATTAGGAAGAATGGCTACTGTTATGAAGAGACAAGCTTCTAGTTTACAATATTTGGAACAAGTTCGTCAACATTTAGGTATGTAACTATATTTTTTAGTTTTTTAAAAGTTGAATGACTAATTATTCTATATTTTTTTTTATTTTTTAGGTCGTTTGCCTTCTATTGATCCAAATACAAGAACAATTTTAGTTTGTGGATTCCCAAATGTTGGAAAATCATCATTTGTCAACAAAATTACTCGTGCTGATGTTGAAGTTCAACCATATGCATTCACAACAAAATCACTTTATGTTGGACATACTGATTATAAATATTTGAGATGGCAAGTCATTGATACTCCTGGAATTCTAGATCATCCATTAGAAGAAAAGAAATACTATTGAAATGCAAGCAATCACTGCACTTGCTCATTTAAGAGCTGCTGTTCTTTTTATTACTGATCCATCAGAACAATGTGGTTATAGTATTGAACAACAAGTTAGCCTTTTTGAAAATATCAAACCACTTTTTACAAACAAACCATTAATCTTTGTATTTAGTAAAACTGATATTCTTCGTGTACAAGATTTATCTGAAGAAAAACAAGCAATTTATGAGCCAATTGTTAAAGATCCAGATATTTGTGTTTTGGAAATGAGTACAATGTCTGAAGAAGGTGTTATGAAAGTTAAACAAGAAGCTTGTGATCGTTTGATGGCTTTTCGTATGGAATCAAAAATGAGAACTAAAAAAGTTAATGATTTTCTAAATAGACTTCATGTTGCTATTCCACAACCTCGTGATGATAAGGAAAGACTTCCATTTATTCCTGGTAAGGAGAAAAATTGAAATATTATATAATAAATAATTGACTGCGATTTTTTTACTAATGTTATTTTTATTTTTCAAATTGATTTTCACAGAAAAAGTTATTGAAAAGCAACGAGCCATGCAAACCGATATTGAGTCTAGACAGAAGAAGAGATTGGAACGAGATATTGAAGTGGAATTAGGAGATGATTATATTTTGGATTTGAAAAAGAATTATTTGTTGGAAGATGATGATGCTAAATATGACATCATACCAGAAATATGGGAAGGTCATAATATTGCTGATTATATTGATCCAGAAATCTTGAAGAAATTAGAAGAATTAGAAAAAGAAGAAGAAATGAGAGAGCAAGCAGGATATTATGATGATACTGATGAAGAGGAGGATGAAGAAATGAAAACAGTTCATAAATTGGCAACAAAGATTAGAGAAAAGAAGAAGATTATGAAGGTGAGAAATAATTAATTAATTTTGTATAATAATTCGATGTACAATATAATAGTAATAATTCTTGTAATATATTTTTAAATTCTAGATTGAAAGAGATATGAGAAAATGTAGTACTAAACCAACATTACCCAGAAATACTGCTGCAAAGACACGTGAAAGAAGTGTAACTCGTCTAAGAAACAAAATGAGTGAGCTTGGAGTTGAACTTGACACATCAGATCCAAATGTGAGTTTTATTGACTAATTTAATAATATTGACCAATTATTATTATAGTAAACTTTAAACTAATATATATGACTTTTTTAATTTTTTAGACCAACTTTGCTAAATCTGTAAAGAGAGGAAGATCACGATCAGTAAGTGGAGTAGTTACAAAACGTGTAAGAAAAGAATCAACAGCTCGCTCAAGATCAAGATCAATGTCTAAACCACCAAGAGATGAAATGGGTATTAGAGACTCTAGTATGAAACAGAAATTATCTAATATGAATGCTAAAGTTCAAAAGAAGAGAATTGCCAAGTTTGCTAGAAAGGGTGAAGGTGATCGTCACATCTTTGATATGAAACCTAAACATTTATTTGTTGGAAAGAGAGGTGTAGGTAAAACGGATCGACGCTAAAAAATGTTTTGTTAAAAAAATATTAATATTTGTAAGACTATATCTTTACAAAAAATAAAAATATGCATTTATAAAAATGGAAAACCCAACATAGTATCTATCTATTTCTATTTCATTTGTTATTATCAAAATATTATTATTTCCAGCTTAGTTAGGCCACACGCGCATATTTCTCATTAAAATATCGATTTATTTTCCATTCGTTGTTTTCATGCAAATGGAATACATTGAGTAACGAAAAACTGAATGAGTCATCTAATGGATTATATAAACAGAGTCATTTCATGTCATTCTTTTTACCTTTTTATATGAGTCATACACCGGGCATTAGTGAACTACCTGTATAAAATCTTCACTATTTCACCTGAGTACCTGTCATATATCATCATGTCATGCTTGGCAAAACTCACAGCTTATTCACCTGAGAGATCTCTACAAAATAAAAAGCTTTAGTACATTTTATCAGTCATGCTATACACAACATGCAACGTGCAACTTTACTATAAGAACATAAGAAGAAGCTTTAGCTTATAAGAGAATCTTCACATTATTATTGTGTTGTGGGATATAGAAGAAGAAGAAGGAGAATCGCAGCTGGTTTGTAGCTTTGTCAGTTGTAATTCAGCAGCTGAGCAAAGTACATGTGTTAGTGAAAAATCTCTCTAAAATTTTTTTCTTATTTCATGTGAAATTTTAATTTTTCTATACACAAGGATCTACGTTTATCTAAAGTGTAAAGAGAAGATGAAAAAATCAATATCACAATTATTATCATCATCATCATTCAGTTAACAGGGAATAAATCTGTAGACTACAATACAAAAAAGCACCTTGTCTAATCAGTGTATTAGTGTAATTTTCAATTGTAATTATTTGTTTTGTACAATAGAATATAAGTTGTCAGAGAAAGTGTGTAGAGTTTTTGCTGACATTAGTTAACAACACAAAAGTTATATATTTTCTGACGCGAGACGAACAAGAGAAGTTTATGTATGAGTTTATTGTTGTTCATTACATTGTTTGGTGCTAGAAAATTAATAATAGGTCAACATTTTACAGCAATTTGAAAGCTTTTGTAGTAAAGTAACAACTTTCTTCAGCAAATGTCATGGACAACAGTTGAAGTAAAGTACAAAGTTGAAGCTTGGAAAGTGCAAAGTGTGTCTCTTATCTCCTTCTCCACTAATAATATTTTATTGTAGTCTATTGGTTGTTGGCTGGCACAATCAAAATTTAATTTAGTGCTGCTCATTCCTCTGAGTTGAAAACACTTCAGACACTTCAGAGTAATAATATTATTCTGTATAGTCGAAAAAGTTTTTGACACAGAAAGAAAATTAGTATTTCACAAAACTATGAAGAAAAGTATTAGGTAAAACTTTTGTTACTTATCCAAATATTTCTTTTACATGTGTTTTTGTTATTTGCATTTCAGAAGTCAGTAAGTGAGCTGTGTAATTTCCTAAGTTGAGACAATAGAGATTATTATTAATTTTGATCTAAATTCTCTGTGTGCTACTAAACCAATTTGTGGTCAACGACTTGAGACAAAAGTTTGTGACTGATACTGAAGAAAAGAAAAAAAAATTCAAGATGACGAAACTTACAGAAGATATGATTGTTGCTCGAACGAAAAGTTCGGATTTGGCTAGTGTCAAGAAATTGAATTGTTGGTGAGTGGCATTTATTTTTATTGATCTCTATAATAATATCAATCTTTTTTGTTATACACGTGTGAGTTATATATTTTTTTATATTTTCTTACAGGGGCTCAGATTTGGATGATGTTAGTCTCGTTAGAAGACTTGTCAATGTTGAAGTTTTATCTTTGAGGTAAATGTCCTCTTATTCTACATTACGCAATCTTTGCTCAAAATCTCTGCTGCTCCTGTTCGTGTTTGAGCTTTTTTCTGCAATTCATCTATTTACTTTTCTACATTCTTTTGCCATCTTTATCAGTAATTGTATATATACATAGAGCTACTGAATTAACTCAGCCAGTTTCTTTAGTTAGTGAATAACAGTGTCGTGTGGCTAGAAAACAGTAGATAAAAGACACACGAGCAAAAGAAAGAAAAAAGGAGTTGCTAAAATTACAGTAAAGGAAACGTCACTGCACGCAAATCAAAAGAAATGTAACTTGGCTTAAGCTTAGACAGATAAAGTATATATGGAATATAATAATAATGAAAAAAGTTTTAGGTTTAAAGTTTAAAGAAGGTGTGACAAGAAAAAAGTTCATTTCTTCATCATTTCATATGTGAATGACTGTAGCAAGAGAGGAAGTTGAAGTAGTAAAAAAATGAAGTTAGTGTATATATGATATTTGTACATTATAAAAAAGGTTAATGTAATATGCTTGTTGCTTTACTTTTCTGTCAGAACATTGTGAAGTCAAGTGATGCTAGTAGTTTTAAAACTGAACAAAAAATAGTTGAGAGTTGAATTTCCGTTTGAGATTTCAACTCGTAATAGAAAGAGTTGTGTTTACCATTTCAAATTGACAGCTATAGCCTAACTTGATGTACTCAACCGGCATCTCATATTCATGTAAAGTGCCATAAAGTCAAATATTAGGTATACTTGAGTAGAATGTGTGGAATTTTATAATGGTATTTTTACCGGTAGTATAAATGTATGAAGTGGTCTTCTAGTATTTTACTCACTCGTGTAACCAAAGCCATTTTCAGCACATAATTTAATCCCAATAAACACTGCAGCTTCAAGGCTTCATGACTTTTTTTTACCAATTTACCAGCATTGGCCTAAGATGCTGGCTTCTTTAACTTAGCCATTGGCCCATCATCGAAACGGCACTGGCAAAACATCAAATTAAGTGCATTAGGGCAAAACTTTAGCGGAACTTTAGAGCATCAAATTCCAGCAAAAGATTCCAAGGCATTTGCCTATTGGTCTACTTCTGAGCTAATACTGTGCTGTCTCTAATGTTTTGCCAGTGCCATTTCGGTGTAGGCCCAATGGCTGAGTTAAGAAACCAAGCCAGCTTTGAGGCCTGTAGTAAATTGTACATGAAGCCTTTAAGCTCTGCTAACTATTCAGTGTTTGTTGGGATATAGAAGCTACACTGACCAGTTTGTAATTTAAGAGAGAAAATGAATTGAAATTCCTCTTGAGTCAAAGTGAAGGTCTCATTTGCTCTGTTCTCTCTCTGTATATATAGATACATATGTGTGCTATTAGTAAATGGGAATCATGAAATTTTACCCCTTTGTGGTTTTTCTTTAGAACATTAGTGAATGCCTAAGCTTCAGAGAATATAGATGATGACAGAAGACCTCTTGACATTTATTTTATTTTAGTCAGGGTTGCATTTCTCTTACACTAGTTAGGATACACAACGAGTTATTTAGAGTAGTAATGGCTCGTTTAATTTCCTAAAAGAAAATTTGTCCCCTGCTCAATAAATTCTCAAGAGTTTTGTCATCTTCTCTCTAGTCCATTCCTTTAAGCTCTACTTTATTAAGGGTAAATGAATATTTCACTCTGTCTTTTGATTATTCTTTCGGAGTTGTTGACAAGGACAAAATTCCTAGTCATAAGTTAGCTTTAGTAATTTTCTAAATAAATTTATCTCTTTACTTATTTACTCTATAATAGAAAACAGATGTGTCGACTTTCTTGATATGTTTTGTAATATTTTGAAAATGGACGACGACAGAAAATAATTCAATTGAATTAGTATAGAAAACGAGAGACTTTTCAAATAGTAAATTACATGTGTTAAGAAAAGCTAAGCTCTAATAAGTAAAATTCACATTGAGATGAGACTCTTTTGTCAACCTAAAGAGTTCAATTAATCTTGTGCAAATGTAAAGTGTAAAGAGAGATTCCAGTTCTCCAGGAAAGTAAGAAAAAGTCTTACGGATATATATTAAATCTTGGTGTGCTTTCTCAACACGTAGGACAAATGGAATATGTCAAGTTCTCAGTAAAGAGCACACATTACATATTGGAATAAGCTCTTTTAGTAGAGGCTCAGGTTTATTTTGACCAAGAATTTAATAGAGTCAAAAGATTGGAAATATAGATTCAGATTCCAGAATTAGTTCCAGCATAAAATCTACTACCTAACTCTGGAATTTTTGTAAAGCGATTTTATTAGTTGAGAAACCGTGAGGAAGGCCTCACTGCATGAACTCTATGCCCGAATCACTGCTCAGCCTTTCTCAACCAAAATTTCAGTTTTCAAATCGACTTAATTCCTTTAAGAAGAAGCAATGATTAGAACTAAATAAAATTATTTCTAGCGAAGACTTCTAATTTAAACTTAAACGGCACCAAAGACCATTAACAAAAATATATACAAAAAATTAAATTCTAATTTTATGCAAACTACTGAAGGAGAGTCTCTCGACCTCTTTAAACCCAATGCAATAGTGACTATACTCAAAAGACTTATGAAAATTTTAATTCCGCATATCTGAATCTATATTTATTATTTGACTATTAAATGCTTTTTTTACTATGAAATTCTCGAGTCTAACTAAACCTGAGCCTCTCCTCGTAAGAAAAAGTATAAAATCCAAAATCAAATGTGTGAAAAGCAATGGAAAATTTCACAAAATGAGAATCCTCGAGTCTACAGTTCTTTTCCTATATGCCTTGAAGCTCTGGATGCGAAAATGAGATCAGCGATGATTCATTTGATTTCAGCAGATTGAAGCTTTCCCATTACTTTCTCCAGAGATAGGCTATATACCCATATAAGCTTAGCTAAGGTTTATTATTGAATTCTCTCTCTATACCAAGACTTGTGTTGTATATATCAAGGTACAAAATGTATAGGATTTTCTCCAATTCCAATTCTCTTTTTTGGAAACAGCCAAATAATGTCATACGGAGCAAATAATAGCATCTTGTAATATACAGTAGCTCTTATATACCATACTACTTATAAACTCTTACGCACAACAAAAAGTTCAACAACATTTGAAATTGGATCGACAAATGGCTGAAAAAACATTTGAATAGGAAAGAAAAGAAATACAATACTAAGAAAATTCACATTAGAACTCTCACAGTATGGCATACATTTGAAAAATAAGAATGCGTGTAGTAAAGTGATAACGAGATTTCCTTCTTTCATTTCTACTACTATAGTCAATGCAACACACTTTTGCAAAAAAAAACTTGTTATTCCTATTATATATATT
>VCNE01006832.1:0-26830 GCA_009869805.1 Oncopodura yosiiana
TTTCATTCATCTTATCTGATAAACCGTTATATGATAAGATTATTTGAGGAAGATATTCTATTTATATCGAAAGTATATGTATGAAAAATAAAAATATTTAAAAACTACTGGCCAACCAATATAGACAAAATATTGTTTAGTCTCCAAATAAACGCTGCAGTGACCAGAAGTTGCAGATAATTCATTAAAATAGTTTGAAATGGGTCCTAAAAGATTGACCAGTGCCGAAGTAAGCCAGATTTTGGCATATCATGGGTTCGGGTGGAAGCCGAAAGAAATAAAAATTTTAGTAAATAAATCATTAAGATCTGTGTATAGGGTAATTAATAAAGGTGCTACGTATGGCCAAAAAAAGTACAAGTCCCGGAAATTAAAATTAAGTGATCGTGAAACACGAGAAATTAATAAATTGGCCAAAAAAGACAATTTATCTATAAGAAAAATTTCTAACAAATTGAGTAATAAAGTGTCTAAAGAAACAGTGCGTCTTGTTTTGAAGAATTCAAGTATGAAATTCTCCAAGAAGGACCAAAAGCCTCTACTCACCAAGAAGAACAAAGCTAAACGAGTAGCATTTGCTTTGAAACATGGATCAAACGCAACCAACTGGAAGAAGTGGATCTTCTCTGATGAGAAGAAATTTAACTTAGATGGGCCCGACGGATTTAAGAAGTATTGGCAGGATATCAGAGATAAGAAGAAGAGAGCCATAAAACGACAACAAGGTAATTAAATCATAAGTCTAGACAAGTTATTTTTCACTATTTGATTGGTATATTTGCCTTTTAATAGGAGGTGCATCTATTATGGTTTGGGGAGCCTTTGGATTCTCTGGTAAACTTCCACTTCGAGAAGTCCCAACAAAAATGAACTCGGAGGGCTATCAAAATCTATTGGAAATTGGTCTCTTGCCATTTGGAAACAAGATTGGAGGTCGAGGCTACACATTTCAACAAGACAATGCTCCTTGTCACTCTTCTAAAGCAACATCTGAGTGGCTCAGTAGCAAAAAAATCAAGACTGTCGCTTGGCCACCACAAAGTCCGGATCTAAATCCGGTCGAAAATTTGTGGGCTGACTTGTCACAACGAGTTTATGGGCAGGGAAAGCAGTATAGCAGCTTGCAGCAACTAAGAGAAGCGATTTTTAGGGAATGGAATAAAATTGAAGCCAACCGGTTAGAAAATTTAATTAATAGTATGGAAAGCCGTTTAACTGAAGTTTTAAATAGAAATGGAGATTATACTCATTATTAAAGTCTATTAACGTGTTAAATTTATTAAAACATTGAGATTTGTTTATAAATAAATGTGTTGAATATTTTGTCTACATTGGTTGGCCAGTAGTTTTTAAATATTTTTATTTTTCATACATATACTTTCGATATAAATAGAATATCTTCCTCAAATAATCTTATCATATAACGGTTTATCAGATAAGATGAATGAAAAACAATGTACTATACTTGGTGTTAATAGGAAGCATCTAAATAAAAGTTGTCTACTTTCATTGGCCACAGTTTATATATGTAGTAAGTAAAGTAACATTGTATACTTATGTGATATGTTGTTAAAATGACTTTGGTTCAATAAACTTCAAAATCTACATATATTGTAACATATCATCAGCATCTGCTTTGTAGACTTCAAAAACTATCTCACAAAGATAATTGGAACGTGTTGATAATAATATTGCAAGTGACGTTCGTTCGTTCGTTTCTACTGAAGAGTTAGTCAACTTACTGTTCTGAAAGTTGTCGAAAAAGTTTCTGTGGTCCCAGGTGATACGCAAGTCTTGTTGCATAGAGAAGAGATTTCACTTGCCATGATGAGTCTGACAGGGCCATCAAATAGTGTGAAAGTGCTTCAGAACTCAAACCTATATGAAGAGAAAAAGTCAAAGAGAGAAAAACAATTAGCAAGTGAAATGTGATACTGGATTTTGAGACATATTGCAACATGAAATAACTTTTGACTTTATGCTCTCTTCTGAAATTATCTGAAATCGGATATATATATATAGCTCTAGAGAGAGAGGAGTTAGTTAAATAAGTTATTTTTTATGTTGTAATATTTTATGGTATGCACTCTATACTCTTATAAGAGAAAATGATATAATCCTGGCGACACAGCGAAGGAAAGTCGTAAAATACTAAGGGTTGTTAGGCTTACCTAGCTCTTGGAGAAAGATACCAAAATTAGTATGCAATGTAGAGTATGGAATATCAGAGCTAATCAATTTATGGAAGACATTATGAGCTTCATGCGTCTTGTTTAGAAAGTTGTAACATGTTCCCAAATATTGTAGAGCTTCCATATTAGTAGGGTCGAGATTCAGGCAAACTTCCAAATGCTCCAACGCCTCTTCATACCTCTCGCTTCTCCTAGGGAAGAAGAAAATTACAATGTCATTATATAGAGGAGACACATTAGATGCATAAAGTAGGAAACTCTGCATAACTCTTTGGCACTCTCACTCCTTTTGCACTGATTCAAGAACCTAACCACAGGATGCTAGTGAATTTAATCTAAATTCTTCATACAAATGAAAACATTGTTGTATATATATTTGACCACTGCTAGTGATTTTGTTACAATTTATGTTATACTATACTGTACTAATCGTAGTAGTCTAATTCAGACCCATTTGTCAATCTGTCCACTGAAACCACTTGACGCCTTAATTTATAGCACTAGCAAACATTTACACAAAATGAGAGCCAACAACAAAATTCCCTTGTACCATATTGTCAGTTCATTGAGTTTCTCTAATATTTTTTATAGTAAAGTACATATATACAATGTATTATACATATATATATATATATATTAGAGAAGATGAAAACAAGGTAAAACTAATGGGGATATCTGCCAGACCTTGATAAATTAGTTTGAGCTCGTTTGATAATTAAGTAGAAAGGAGAGCTTTTCTTTGCCTGTCATATAATATCTACAAGTGTTACTATATCATAAGAGAAAGTCTTAATCCATAAGCATTTGGACTCTGTGTGTGCAAACCTAAGGAATTTTAGTGATTGATGAACTTGCAAAGTTTACTTTCAGAGCAAGGAAGAAATGAACAATAGTTTTTGACGGTTTAATTAGAAATATATTGTAGAGCAATTCGCACTCTAAAAACAATTAATATCCAGAGCAAGAATTTTATTTCTTAAACATTTTTTTAACTATAAAAATATTTCAAGCTTATTTAAACCATTTTGGGACTACAAGTTCGTTGCTCTTTTACTACTATATATACTGCTGGTCAAAAATTATTGCAAAATGAAGCGTAGTAAACAATGAGACGGTGTGGAGGAAGAAGATAAGAAAAGTCAATAGCACATATAGAGAGTTCAGTGCAATCATCTAAAATGACAGGGTTACATAACTTACTACATTATATGTATGTATATAAGAGAGTATAACGTAAATGTAGCAATCGTAGTATGACATGACATGTAATTTATATTACGTTGCGTAATATTACATAACATTTGACTAGAGTACGACTACATTCATGACTCTGTAAAAAGAAGTAGTCTTCTGGCGACAAAATGAAAGAGAGCTTTCTCTACTACACTTTATATAAAATTCAACTGAGAGATGTGGCCTACTTCTTGGAAATAATATTAAACAGATTCTTCTTGTAGTGACAGTATAGAAAAAATGTGTGTGTGTAGCTCCCTCAAAACTAATAATAATAAGCGGTGCATAAAGACTTTAACTACATTGAATTACAAGAGTTATATGCAATCCACTATATGAATTAGGAAAAACAGATGACTATGCAGGAAGAAGAAGAGAACGATGATCTTAGTTACTCTCTTCAAAATTTCCATAATATCCATAAATTATGATGTCTTATATAGTACAAGATTACATATAAAAATTTCCTTAGTACTCAAATTGAAAATTAGCATTTTTACAACGTTTCTTAGACTCAAGAAAGGATTCTTGACTGTCTCTCTTTTAGAGAGAAAGCAGATGAACTTTCTCTCTATGCTTTCACTCGTCATTCATAAAGTCTTAAGAACATACGTTTCTCTCTCTATTACAGATTCTCATTATACTTTTGCTGAATGAAGTTCTTACAAGGGAATGATGTAGCATTGCAAATGCAGATTTTGGTGAGATAAGTTTTATTCTGTGAATGACCAATAAAAAAGTTTATTCCTAAGTGATTCTTTAATCGGGCTCAAAAATATTTCTAAAGTTGAATAGTGGAAACGCCGTTTAATTTACTTAATTGTGAACACAACATAATGAACTGTTACAATTTAGATTTTTGAAGCTTATTTATTTAGTAGTGAATACGACGTGGTCAATAATAATTTTACTAGATTATGAAAAGTCAATTTTAGAAAGTTCTTCCTTTCGAGGCAAAAGTATATCCTAAGTTAAAAAATCTAAATATTTTTGATGATCAACACTGACAGGAATTATACAATGTGAAACGTCGTTTTTTAACCCAAAATTGACATAATCTTGTGGGTCCGATACTGAAAAGATAACCTATGGAAATATTTCGAGGACAGAGGTTTTAGACTCTAAACTTTATCTACTAAAATTAGTTGCATCAAAATCATCATTTGAGATGTTGTAACATTCCCTTATTGTTAGTAGAAATTTGATACTTACACGTAGATGACTCCAAGATTGAAATGAGCTCCACTATGTTCAGGATTGGCTTGAATTGCATGAGTGAAAGCTTCTTCTGCATCAGGTAGCTGTTCAGATAACATTGCCCCTAAATTATTATGAGCACTTGCATAGTCTGGCCACAAGCTGTGTAATCAAACAAAAAAATACAAGTTAGAAAAAAACAGCAAAGATTAGAAATAGTAGCAACCTATTAAATCAATATATTCCTTCAAGATCATTTTTTTCCTAGCTCTCTCTTTTTCTCTCATCTACTTTTTATATTATCACAGTTACTACATTACACACTAAAGTTTTCTCTCATGCCTAATAGTTCCATTTTCTAAGCTTGTTTCCTTCCTTACCAATATATAACACTCTGCATATAACCAACATCAACAAATACTATAGAAGCAAAAGCTTCAAGGGGAAGAAGAGAATAAATCAATTCCTCCAATTCTCTCTTACTACACTGACTTAGATAGCATAGTGTTTCTTATTCTCCCATGGGTATTTTCAATTCTTCTCTTCACTACTGATAAACCGAACACACTCACACCAACAACACTACCAAAAAAGAACATAAGAAGACTATATAGTAGAAAGTGCTGAAATCGAGAATAGAATTTGTAAACAACCACACACAATGTTCAAAATCTAAAATACAATGCTTTTCTCTCCACTTGTTTATGTGATATATATACTCCTCTATGATATTGCATATTATATTGTGGTGTGCAGATCTTTCTTTTTTTCATTTTAGAGATGATCATGTAGTACGTCGTGAAAGCTGGAGAATTTATCTTGTATTTTATATCATAAATTTTTTTGCAATAGTTGATACAATCTTATGTATATGGATGGATAAGACGATACAGTGAGAGAATTGTATATATCTTCCTTATGCAATTTTAATTTAATTATCAGAAGTGACTCTCTCTCTCTATCTCATCCTACTTTTATAGATTCACTCTTAATATCCTATCGTAAAAGTTATGGAATTTTGTAAATGCTCATAAAATAAGTACGTTGCTCACTCATACAATTTTCTTGTGTTGTTGTTGTATATATGACTATATAACTATATATATGTACACTGTATTGAGTTAAAAGGTCACTGATCGTGAAATGTTTTTCTTACTATACTCAACTATTTAAATATATATTCTAGTCTAGTAGGTTAAACTATACATCATTTTTTTCTAGAGTTCAGGTACAACTATATAAGTTCATAAGTTGCCTTTTTTGAACATCAGAAGAACAAAATTGTTGAAGCTGAGTGTAGAATACAGATGAATTTTTTTCATTCTTTTACACATCTATAGTATCTACAGTATCATTTTTTTGCATAGGAATCATAGGAAGTTTTTCTAAATATTTCTACATCATATATACTTGACAATGATGAGCATGCAATACGTCAATAGTAGTCAACCACAGACGACATACAAATTCTGTTTTCTGTGACGCTGCTAAACAATGAAGTCTTAAGTTTTTTTGGTAGCAACGTAACATCAATAAAAAATTGCTTGAGGGAAACTATACATATATACTACATAGTTTCGTTTAGATAAAGCAATCATCTTGTGCACGTAGAGAAGATAGGATCGTGTGTGTGTGTGTGGTATACATTTCTTTTTTCATCGTTTTTTTCTTTCTGACATTTTGTTACAAGAGAAGAGAAGAAAAAACACATGCTATGCCAATATGTATTTTTCTGAGTACATTTCTAAGGAAAATAGTAAGGCAAGTCTCAAAAAATCCCTTGATGAATAAGTGAGCTCACGTACTGCATTGTATCACCAACACGGGACAAATATCGAAAACTATATACTACAACAGAAGACAACATGCCATTTTACCAATACTAACTAAAAGACTAAAAGTTGTTGATAAAAATGTATGGTATGTAGCATATGACGAGTATAGTGCACACAATTTACATTGTTGTTTCTAAAGTTCAAGTTTACATAACTTGGCTTATCTTCTTGTTGGCTTACCTGATAGCAATTCTGTAATGTTTGTTGGCCAAGTCTAAATTTCCAATGTCTCTTTGCAGGTTGGCATAATTGTAATGAACTTTGGCATTCTGTGGATTCTCTCTTGTACCTGACCTGAAAGTTTAAAAAAATATATCCACCAATGAGTTTAGTATATATGCAGCACGTCCTAGAAAAATAGTTTCTAGTAAAAAGAAAAGTGTACAATTAAATTGTTAATGCATTTACAAAACTTTCACTTCACCCATAAGGGAATGTATATGTATGTATAGTAGCACAGAAGTGAGAGTATTAAATATTTAAAGTGAGCCTATCTCTTGTTTACTCACTAACAACGTAATGTGTTTGTTAGCAACGTTCCATTCCTCAGAGCAGTACATACATAAATGATTCCTCAATTGAAGGGGGAGTTCTCAGCTATCTATTTTACTATTATATTTTTTTTACAAAAGTGCCAACCTTTTTGTCACTCATGTTTACATATATATACATATATATATAGAAGGCAGGACACGAGTCTATAGAGTCCAAAGGCAAACATAGAGAAAAAAAGTTTAATAATAACAAAACCAATAATACTTACTCTAGTAGACTTTCTCTCGACTTCCAAACTCTGTTGCGTTCCCATGTTCGTAAGCTAAAGCTGATTAGCATAAGGCAAAGTAGTAAATACCAAAGCTTTTGGTAGTTTGGCCATCGCCTTTTCAACCAGTCTAAGCCCAAAGTGGTCAGAATGCAAACACCAAGACTGCAATAAGAAATAAGAAAAAAATAAAGTGTGTACAATGTGTTAGTATATATATATGTATATTGAGGTGAATATAAGACATGAGGAAAATCAATAGTTGTTCAATAATACATCGTGCATCGTGAATGAGCTTGACTATATGAGGATCCCAAAAAAAACCTGCTGCATACTTTTTTCTTCCTTTTGTAAAGAGATAGAAGAGAGAGTAGTGTCTCTTTTATCCTGGAAGCCTTAGCATAGACGCAGCATAGTGAATAACAAGTGACAGTTCTCTCTCTCTCTCTCTATTCAAGGAAGAAGAAGAAGTTCTTCCTGCTTTCCTTTATGTAAAGTGAAACGACATGAGTAGAGAGAGAGAGAACTGTTATGAGACTATGTAGAAGTCTATATAGTATGGACAGGACACTAGACAGATACACATTGATCGTCGTTTGAAATTCTGCCTTTCACACAACACTATATATAGAGAGAGAAAGTCTCTCTCTGGCAAAGTAGTAAGGTAAGGAAACATGAAGGAGACTTTTACATTGAGTGACATGAAGCATATTGCTTCTTCCTTGTGGCTTGCCTTCTATCTGTCTACATTGTGTATTGTCAATAGAAAAAGAAATGTTGTTATACTTTTCATATAGAGAAAGTTGAATGACAATTAAATAAGTTAGAATGGGAAAAGAAATATTTTTAGAGTATAGATTTCAACTCTTTATGGTAAGGAAGAAGAAGAACGAGATTATTAATTGATAGTGATGTATCGATTTCTTCCTTGTGGGTTACAAAAGTGACAATATGTGGAGGTGTAGGTATATATAGAGAATTGTATAATTTCTGAGAGAGAAGCAGGTATATATAAGATCAATACTATATATATTATTTACTAAAGTACTATATATGAGTTTATGTGTACATAGAGTGAAGTGATGGAAGAGGAAGTGGAGTAAGGAAGTAAAAAGACAATCGAGCACATTTATATGATAATTTAATTACAGCTATTAAAATGTAGGCTGAGACTTGGGTCTCTATATATCTAAGCTTTTATCATTATTGATGTACATATGAGATATATATACACATATGATGTCATGTCAAGAAAGTTTATTTTATCTTCCTCTGTTATTATTTTATTGTGTACGTTTTAGTACAAGTGAATATTATTGGGATTTGCTTACTAAAATATTAAATGTGGAAGGCAAAGGAACTATTAAAGAGGGTATATTATTACACATGTGTTATGTTTTATATGAGCTAACTTCGTCTCACACAACTTCGTAAGCTAATATGACAGGCTAGTAACAAAAGTGTCGAAGAACTAGTCAAAGTTCATACCAAAGGGCAACAGAGAGGTAGAGGTAAAAGCATTAATTCAATAAGGCTAGTATAAGTTCTATTACATTCTTGACTCTTGAACTAAACTTTCTTTGCTATATTTCCTCACTGTCAGTTTCACGTGCTGAGGTTGATACTCAAGAACTCGTCTAAAAATCTCTTCTTTGGCTTACTATTGTAGATTTACTTTAAGAACTTAAATTAGAGTAGCCACTGCACTATTCTTACCTTGGAGTATAAATGACTCGTTCAGCTACAACGAATCCAACTGGAAAAAGAAGATTGGAAGCTGGTAGAAAAGGCAACGTGATAAAAAGCATGGACACGGCTACAACAAGAGCTGAGTTGTCGCCTCTCCGAATATTTCTTCTTGCCTGTAAATAAATTAGAAAGAGTCAATTCAGTCTGGAACACATTTCATGAATATTATTTCTACTACAAGAAAATCATGTTACAAATATTAATCCAGTTTTGCTTGTTTTGTTGTTACTCTCTCTTTCTGTTATACACTCAATGAATGAATTGAAATAAGTATAGTAAGAGAGTTCACGTTCAACACTCTCTATACTGTAGAGAGAGAGACATGATGCTTTCACTTGTGTAAATCCAATTTTGTTTCTAAATTGCTGCCGCTCTACTTTCTCTCTGTGTTTGCAGTCACTATATGTCTCTCATTTGTGCAATTTCGGCAAATGTTCACAAACAAGCTCTAATAAAGCGACTTGGCTTCTGTTATTTTGGTGCAAACAGTGAAAATGTGTTTGAGCGCAAATTCTGTATATATGAAATGTATTAGTAGATAGAGAGAGGATGACTCACCTTTATAAAGGAATAGCGAAGAAGTAAACCATAGACCAAGTAGAAAAGTAGAGTAGACAAATTTCGAATGTCCCAAAGAGACTCTATTAGTGGAATAGAGTTCATTTGCCAATCATAGCTAAGAGTTGCTGGATAGAGAAAAAGAAATGTGTTGAACACTGGAAGATATGCGTAGGTTAGAAATCTGGAAGAAAAATAAATAGAAAAATTTTGTCATTAGTCATAAATAAAGATAACATATATCATTCATATAGTCATAGATATATAATCTTCGATCTAAAAAATTCTATCTTTTAAAGTGACTTTCACTTGGCTGCTCTCTCTCTAGAGCTCAAATAAGATATGTGATGTGACATTGAGTCTAAGCTGTCTAACTTGATTCACTTTTGCTTTTAGAAAAGGGTATATATAGAGAGTAGAAGCCAAAGAAATAAATTTGAATCTCATTTTGCTGAGTAGAAAAGCGAAAAGAGGATTTAGAGGCAGAGAGTCATATAGAGAATTTGTGACACGCAGTGTTCCTCTCAGAGAGTTAAAGTCAAAAGCAGATATTACTTATGTATGGTCTTATGTAGATGTTGTACAGAAATGAATTGTGATTATGCGTTTTCCCATAAATATTCACTTGACTCTCTCTCTTCTTCTGACTCAATTTAAATTAACATATACAGTACTAGTGGCTGATTTGTATTATATTAAACAGTATTAATTAGTCAAAAAGATAAAAAAAAATATATTCCTGAGGTAGGATTTGAACCCAGCACCTATCTAACGTTATACCTTATAATCTATAATAACTGCATCTTTGTAGCTCTGTAGTTATTTACGATTTGTTTACACACCAAAACGACCCAAAAATATTTATATAAGATACTATATGTGAACACATTGTATAATTCTCACACAGATTTAATCATCTTTTTAAACTCTTACCTAGTAATAGAACTGGACGAGTAAGCTGCAGGATTGTCTTGAGGACCAAACCGAGGAAAAGTTCCATTCATAAGTGCCAGTCGAAAACTCACACTAAGACAAATCTGCAAAGATAAGAGAGAAAAAATTCATAGAGTGGTTTCATTTTATATATACATACTTTTGAAATATCTTCACTTTTTGGACATCAAGTGCTCTTCAGTTTGTTATGATGCCATCATAAGAATAAATAATAAGAATCCCTCATATAGATATATATATCTAGCAAATGCATTTACAGCTATATATGTGGCTGGTACTTTCTCTCTTTTTCTTTCTCTCAACTTTTTCATCAAAGAAAACTCGTAGAAGAGAAGTAAACTCTGAAAAAAGAAAGACTATCTGCTTTCTCTCTCTCTCTTTCTAGCACATCTCATTTCATTTGAGCGTTGCGTGTCATAAGTTACTACAGCACTTGAATACAACTGCAAATGCAATTCATCTTTCATTCATGACGACGAAGCTATATCCTATATCCTCCTCCACTCTACACAAAAACTATACACAATAGTACAAAAAGTATAGAAAGAAAAGAACAGAAAGTTCTCTTCTCCCAAATCAATCTCTTTCTCTCTAACTTTGGCAAAGAACTAAAGTAAAGAAGGAACAATTGAAATTGAGCGAAGCTGCAGGACTTAGTAAGTTGACTGGCTTTCCCTTTCTTCAATACAGAAAACCAATAAGTACAATTGAATTGCTAGGGGAAAGTTGTAAATGCTCTTCTTTCTTTTTGACTATATAGAAGAGAAAAGGTAAGAAAAGAATGTGTATATATAGAAATTGCATCTGCAAATACTTACCAAAATGCTCATAAAAGTAATTCTCCGTCTTAATTGACATTGCCGCTGGTCTTCTCCTTTCCTTGTGAGCCACCTATAGAAAAATCAACATTGCAGAACATTGAATTAGATCACACTCTCTACTCTCGCCTTCGTCTGTCATGTCAAGTTCCTATTGTGACATTGTAACGAAGGAGAAAAGTGTCACTGAACGAAAAAGGAAAAGTTAGTTTTTTGGACTCTTTACACTTAGAGAGTGAAAGTCTACCACGAGACTTGTCAAGTGTGGAGAGAAAAGTAAATTGAATTATTCACCTTCAACTTCTCTCTCTCTCTCTTACATTTCTGCCTTCAATTCTATATAGCCTATATACATTCTAGAAGACCAGAGCATGTGAGATTAGATAAAATTGTAAAAGGTACAGGAGAGAAAGTCGAAAGTGAAAGTTTTCTTCTAGAGCGATAACATCTAAACAATATTGACTTTTTCCACAAGCATTGACATTGCATTCGACGCTATCTCGTAAATGTATTAATAAACTATCTCTCTGTGTGTGTGAGACTCAAAAAACTATAAATTGTTTAATAACAAAACATTTAAGAGACGACACTTATTTTTTCTTTCTTTTGGTATATGTGACACCTTGTGTTGTTCTTTTCTCATATATTTTCCTCTAAGCTTAAGTTCCTCTTGTCCAATTTCTCACCTGTCATAAATTCTTTTGTAATGTTACTCACTGAGTTGACTTTGCCTTGTTTGTTCCTACCTTTCTGACAGGTGACTTGACTTTACTCTCATATAACACTTGAGGAGAGAAAGTGAGAGTTTTATATAACAAAAAAAGCTTTCTCTAGCAAAAGAAAAGTAATTTGTTCTAGACGTAAAAAAATAAACGAGCTAAGCACAATGTGTCACTCTATACAAAAAGAGAAAAAGCTAAGAGAATATTTGCTTTGCCATTGACCTAGCTTTTCTATTATATAAGCAATGTCTAAAAAGTGTAAATGAAACGACTGCTTTCTTATAATGTGAAATAAAAAACAAATTTTCCATTTTTCTCAAGATTCATTGCTTATGATGAGAGTCACACAAAATGTCGCATTTTGCCAACTAATCCTATCGCTACTATCTATTCTAGATTTTTTTCCGTTGGTCAGGTGGTATAGGATAAATTACATATCTTCACGCAGTACAAAATTCACAGTAGGAAGTCTGTGAGGAAGGAAAAAGCTCAAGTAATAAATATGAAGGCCAAAAAAAGCATTGCAGGAGGTCTCTTCTTTTTTCTATCTTTCTTGTATCGTCTCAAAAACTTTCACTTTTTTGTTTCTGATGCACTTTCCTATATATGTAAGAAACTCAGCAAGAGTTCTTCTTGGCTTGGCTTAAAAAAGCATATTCTTAGGAAATTTTTGTCTCGATCGAAAATATTGATATTGAACTCAATATAGTTTATGTAACGACATTATAGAGAGAAAAAAGGATTCAAAAGTTTTTTTTTCCTCACCGCTTCACAAGATGCACATGAAGATAAAGATCATACAAGGTGTTAATGGCAAGAATTGTAATGCCCGTTTCTTTGGCAAGCATAGCTGCAAAACCCAAGACCCCTGATGCGATCACATTCCAACATAATCCTCCATTCTCTACTCTTTTAGTATCATTGTCATTGGCATAAGATGTTGAGCTGGAAGAAGAGGAAGTAGAAGAACTCGTGCTGCTGCTACTTCCGCCACTAACATTTCTTCTTCGTCGTCTCCCGATTTGGCAATCGACGACTAGACCTAAACTATTGCCTCCTGATGCTCCTGATGTTTTCCCGATGTCATTACCATCACAGTCGATATCATCAACACTGTTTCTACTCCTTTTCCAACTTCTTCTTAGACTTGGATAATGTTCTTGTTGGTGAATGGATCTAAAAACACACAAAAATATATATATATATGCATCTTATATAAGAAGAAGTGAGGATTATGATTCTTTTTTCAACGGCACATTAGGAAAGAGCTGTTTAATATTCTACATCTGACATGACTCATCCATTACTGAAGATCTAAAACTTTTTCCTTTAAATAAGAAGATGAGCTGATATCAAAGTTCGTCATGCCTCTTTGCCTCTCTAATGTGATCTCTGATTAAACACAGAGTAAGAATATTTGATCATTAATTTTTTTGTGTGGAAACTTACTTGGTGTAAAGTAGAAATGACATCAGCATTAAGAGACATGTTAGCGAATCTGCTCTTCCTGTAATTCCGGCAACCTGAAATAAATTAGAAACGGTTTAGAGTATATATATATACAGGTATATATATAAAAAAATTGTTGTTACGCGTGTAAAGAGTCGATTACATTAAAATGAAAAATAATATTCACTATAAAAAGTTATAGAGTCTATTATTATTACAGGATGTTGTTTTTGTACGATTAAATTCTTCCAAGTGTTACAAATGTGCCTATCAATTATTACTTCAAGTTATTTATATTGGAACTTTGGAGAAACAGAGTTGAGCTAGTTTTTTCTTTACAATCATAGTAAAATTACGAGGAAAGAGATAAATACCGGATGATGACTAAACTGACGTTTTTGAGTAGTCCCAAGCAAACACATTCCAAAGATTTATTATTTGCTTCCAAAAAATTTTTTTCTACTAAAGTCTATACTATGTACTTATATAGTATATAGTAGCGGAAAGAAAAGGTGTTTGTACGACAGGGAAGCAATATATTTTCCCAAGTGTAATAAAAATGCATCAAATATCACAGTGGAAGAGAAGATTTTATGGGCCAACATAAACTTGAGGGTGAAAGAGAGAGACTATTCTCAAAGTTCTCATGTCTTCATATATTTACTTGCAGATTTATATCAAACTATTCGCCATTCTTGTACAACTACTACGTAGACTATATATACATATACGCAACTTGAAACGATTATATATGTTTGCAAAAGTAAAACTCTTTTCACAATGCGAAACTTTCTTTATAGTGGTGGTTCAAGGGAAAAAATCAAGGCAATGAATTTCTTGAGTTTCATGTCTCCTTTTACGCTATACACAAATCTATAGACAGAAGAGAGAGAAAAGTAGGGAAACGAATGAGGAAGAAAAAGTTTTCCGTAGCAGCAATATACAATGAGTGCTGATGGTAATTCCGCCGTCAGGGATGAGTAATTTTCACCAAGTTCCTTTTTGCGGCAAAAAGCAGTTATAGAGACTTTGTAATGTGCAAAACTTGATATCACTTAGAAGAGCTTTAGCCAACGGAATTTCCCATCTTGTAAATCACGGATAATACGTTCTATAATGTATAACTATGGTGGACTTTGGTCAAGCCTCAATGCAATGGAGGAAATGATTCTTCTTTTTTTCTACTAGTTTATATCATATAGAGAATTACTAAAAGAATACTGCTGACTCTTGGAACTTTAGTGCTTTGAATTATTTAGCATACAGTGGACTCTGTATATAGTGTATATAGTCTTTCAGCTATAATTTACTATAGGGAAACGCTATTTACAACACTGTTTCTGTTTATAGACAGAATCTACTGTAGAAAAAGAAAAAATGACTTACGGCTTCAGTATGGACGGGATGAACAGCAAAAATAGCACTGGAGGTGAAACAACTGAAAGTGTTCATTTGAAGAACGCGATGACACATGATAAAAAGTAGAACGCAGACCATAGCATGGATAAGAACATTGGTCACATGGAAAGAAGTTGTTGTTGAAAGTCCATCACTGAAGAAGCTATTTAGCCTGTAAATGTATAAAATATAGAATATAAAAAAATTATAATAGAATTGCAAAAAAAAAATTCTGAACGAGTTTACTTTAGACTATACTAAAACATTTGCAATAATAATAGATGTTTCGTTGGTTCGTCTTCTTCGTTCGTTGGTTTATTTATTTATTCTTAGAGTAAGGGAAAGTATGCTTACATTTATTTTAGTCTGGCTTTTATCTTTATAAGCACATACACATAGAAGAAGTATACACACTTTTGAAAAAGTAAAATCAGCCATGGAGCATTTATACTTAAAAGTTCTTTCATCTTGTTCACGAATAACTCAACAAGAACCTCCTTTATATTGCTTTCAGCTTTTTTCTTCTTGTGTGTATAGGCATAGTTTCTTTTCTTATGAGGAGAGACTCAGGTTTCTTTGACTTGAGAATTGATTCAGAATACAATATAGATTCAGATATCAGAATCACTTACAGCATTTCTACCGAACTCTCCAATTTTGAATACTTAACATCGAAATTTTTACTTTGCATTATTGCCTGAGTCACTAGTCAACCTTTCTCAGCATCCAAATTAGAAATTTCGAATGAAATGTGTACTGCAATAATTTTAGAATCTACGTAATTTTAGAGCTACGTTTACATCTTAATCTCTATTCAAAAAACCTGAGCCTCTCTTCTGTAGTTTTCTAACTCAACTTCAGTACATACATTCAACATTTGTCTATATTCATATTCCAAGAGTAAAGAACTTACTAAAGTGTATATATATATATAGTTCATGTAGAGAAAGTAAATAAACAAGAAAAGGAAGAGAGAAAAAGAAAAGTAACTATATTTTCTTCTCTCTCTGAGAAAAGAGAGTTTGTTGGTAAAGCAATGAAATGAAAGTTTTTCTTGTACTTTGTGGAAGACCAATTTCCTTAAATGCACTTTCTATCTGTATCATGTACTACTCTGTTGTACGTTTTGAACGAGTTGGTTGTTTTGTAGAATATCCTCAAAGTTGCTCAAAGTATATATCTATCGTTCGTAGTACTTGTGTATGGGGTCATCAAAAATGAACCATGTTGGTCAGAAGAAATAAAGTGGATTGCACGCACACAACAAAACTTAAAGAGAGCAAGCAAAAAGAAAGAATCTTGCTGACCATTTCTAAACTTCACACGCCTAAGTAGTGAAGAAACAGAAGAGACTATTATGACTTGTCTTTTTCTCTCTTACTTTTTGCTAAATTGTTTTTCTTATTTTCTTTCTTATGTCTTTTGGAACGCTATCTTATCTTCAATAAGGCTAAAAGTACATTTTGAGTTCTGTAGTGAAGAAATGTGAGACATAAAAGAGTTTATGTGACTAGAATTAGATTGTAGGTCACTCTATTTGAAAATGTCAATGCAACAGTTTCTTCTTGTCTTGAGAGATATAGAAGAATTGACACTGAGTGACATGGCAGAGAATTTTTTTTACTATCCTTCAGAGTTTTTTAAGAATTCAACTCAAGTTCAACGCAATACACAGAGCTATGCTAAAAATGTCGAGTTTGCTACTTAATATGTCAAATAGTGTGTTGAGTTTGACAGTTTTTGTGTTTCTTTAGCCCAATGATGAGATGTCAACGCAAAAAAAAACAAGGGGAGAGAAATGTCCGATGAGATTACAATGTATAAGCCAATATTCTTCAATTTCTCTTATGAGTAAAATAATCAAAGATCAAAAAAATCCTAAAGCTCAGTCGCTACTCAACTCCTCTTCTTTTGAACTAAAGTTTTTTTTGATATAAGATCTTCTATATGTAGACTCATTGTACAAAGACTATTCAATACTTTTGCTGATCTCAAGAAGCTCAAGGCTCAAGTAGTCTTAGGTTATATTAGTGATCTCTCTTTCTATATTACATATGAACTCAAGACTCTGTCTTATTCAAACATGCCAAGAATCAAGAGCTCTTACATTTCTATTCTACAAGGGATTGAGAGAGAGAGAAGAGTATATCTATATTTTTTGAGTATATATCTTATATATTTATTGACTATAGTAATGTCCAGTACAAGGTAATAAAGTAGACAGTAGTAGACAGAGCTTGAGTAAGACTCAATCTTTTAGACAACTAGTATTGGCTTGACTTTTATACTTTAGTATAGTAGCGAGAGCTGGAGCCGTCCAAACTACAAAGTGAACTGATTGTGTTGTCCGATGAAGTTAGTACATCAGAAAACGGGAACTATATAGCTACTGTTGAATTTCCCCTTTTTTGAGCTTTTTCTCTTTGGTTGACTTGGCTAGTCCGTTTGATTTTTGGCCAGTTGGCTTTTGAGCAATTCTGACTCGTTTTCTAGTTTAGACTTTCTCTCTCTGTACTATGTGTACTGAATTGTAGCTAGAATGATAGTACACAGTAAGTATGTAGGTTGCATCATCATCTAACCAATTCCCTTTGATTTTCAACATGCCACAAGCCTAAAAAAATCAATGATGCTCCCCTAGCTTTCACAAAGAATTTCTTAGTTTATGTACTCTCTTTCATGATAAACTTTGCGATATGACTGACATGACATTTAAAAGCAGTGTTGCTTCATATTTTATGTACTCTCTTGATTTTGATTGCTCTTACATAACATATTATTTTACCCGCAGCACCTTTCCCAGATAATTTTAACTTACAAGAGAAGAGTCAACCTGGCTTATGCAAAAACTTTCCTATTAATATTCAAGAAGCAACACACTCTACTCTCTTATATGCCATACGTTCTTCTCTTAATATGATTATTACACACATATACATATATATATACATACATCTGTTGGAAAACATCATTTCTAATTTGTTGGACCATTTGCTACTCGTACGCACATACAAAAAAATGTAATCGTCCTTCTGAATATTTGAGCATTATGTGCATTTTTATCTTAACATTATATAACTACGATGACTTGCATTTGCACATCTGCTCTCAGAAGAAACGACAAAATGAGCTTCTTCCTCGTCATATATACAGCATATTATACTATATATCCAAAGTGTTCACATGCAAAATTCAATTTCGAAAGAATGCTCTTCTCACGAAAATAAAAGTTATATAAATCCTACATATATGTGTCGTAATATGAATGTGTGTGCGTGTAGAGAAAAGAGTAAGGAAAAAACTTTCACACAATTTGTAAGTTACTTCTACCTATTATATTCCTACATTCATACTTTTCTCATAACATAACTCTCTGAAGAAAGAAGAAACTCTCTTACACGGAAACTCTTTTGGACTGAGTTACGCAATTAGTCTTCACATTACATAGCCTTACCTTTTTCTCTTTTTACAGGAGTTCCTTATGGTTTGGCTTTCACATGTAAGTCTAACTTTTGTTGATGCAATTGCAATAAAATGCATCCATGCGAAACGATTTGAGACTTTAGAGCCTTAGAACAACCAGCATTAGAAAGAATTATTTATGTACATTGCAATTAATGTGCATGACAAATTCTAGCAACTCTTGGCCCATTGTTTGCTCTATAGTTTTCATTTGACGTGACAGAGTAGTGGGGCACACAAGTGTTGTGTTTTTGCAAGCAAACAAAAAGCAAATGAGAATAACACTATACAGGGAAAATAAAAGCTAGATTAACAATGGCAAACACATGTACTATATATAGTAAGTAGGGAAGTACACTTGAAAGTTGAAAGTGACAGCAAAGTATGTGATTCTCAAAATGGAAAGTGAGCTCACACTCTCAACTCTAAATTCAGGTCAAAGCTACATAGTTAGAAAAGGGAGAAGTAGAATCATATGGACCAGATTGCTACTCTTATTTTAGAGAGAACGCATTGCGCTGAAGAGCAAAGCAGCATACATAATGAATGAGAGAATTAGAGCAGCATTTTCCATTGGGACTTGTCTCAAACTCAAAATGCTCAACACATGTATCACTGACTGACACTCTCAAATGCTTTTTCTATATACTTTACTTTCTATACTATATATATATATATACCTTTTGTGTAAATTGAGTCAGAAAAGTGTAGCTATCTATCTAAGTTGAGTTGTACTGCAATATGATGAAGTGAGAAATGGAAACTGATAATGGAGGAGATATTACACAACAAATTGCAACAACATAGATACAATGATGTATGATGGAAGAGAGAGAGAAAGCAATTTTGAGAATGGGATTGTGAAAAAACAATTTGCGTGTTGTATAGCAATCAATAAATAGAAAAAAAATTGACTGCTGCTATACTCTCTATATATAATATAAAGCTCATTTTAACTTAACATCTTTAATAGCAATGGGCGACTCCAAGTGAAATTGTGGTTTAATTAAATAATCATTTACACTATAGTCAAAGTTAGACTAAGGGCATTTTCATTTTCATTGCAATGACCATCCACAGCCTTTTTAGTACATACTAAAGCAATGAATGAATGAATATATAGGAACCATAAAGTGATTTTGTCCCGACACTTCCAATTGCAATAATAATCATAATGGCTCAGAAGAGTAGACGAACGCTACGACAGAGTTAGTCACTCAGGTCCATATCAATGAAAATAAACGATTGAAACATTGAAGACAACTAACCAATATCTCTACACTCTATTTACGACCGAGTATTATTATTATAGTTTTGGTTGTACATATATAGAAGTAGTAGGCAAAGTGTAATGATCCTTGTAAGTGTCGTATAAAATAAAACCTCAGCCAATTTGTTCTCATGTGTGTGTGTAGCTTTTCTGAAGAAGAAGCAGGCTTCACTTTTGCTTAGACTTTCAAACGCAAAGAGAAATTGGAATGATTGTGAAATAGTAGTGCTAAAGTGTCGGCTGCAGCTGTGATATGTAGGCTACACCTCTTCTATACAATGGAATCTCTCTATATCGGTCACAAATCTTATGACTTAATGTCTATCTAAATACGTTACATCTATTTTCTTTATAACGGTAATTGGACAAGAATGTCAGTAATTCATACAAGCGAATTTATATAGTATAGAATTTAGGATGTCAACCGGAAAAATTTTCTCTATAACGGTAATAAGGTTCAATGTCTCCCGATAGTGGTATAGACAGATTTCACTGTATTTGGCAAAAGAGATGCCATGCAACAAAGTAGCATGATACGAGAGATCTATAAAGTAAAGAAAATGTTAAATGTGAAGTGTTGGTTGTAAACTTAGATTTCAAGCATTTCCTTCCTTCCTCTTATGTCATCACTAACTTACTACACACAACTTTTGTCAAAAGACATGACACGTCATTCATTCCAACATCTATAGAATGTGAAATCAGCTATAAATCGCAGTACATAATATCAAGGTATCAAAAAGCTTTGCTTATACTCAAATATCGGTTTCTCTCTATCAGGATCAATATACATGTACAACACAAGATAAAGTGTTGAAGCTACCAAATTGTAAAGTTTAGTCGAGAGCATGATAGACTTTTTTTTCTTATAGGATATTATGTGTGAACACTGAGAGAGTGAAAGAGAAAGTTTCTTCATGGGAAAAGTTTTTAAGGTAAAAACTAACATTATATATTTAAGTCTCTATATAGATTCAAGTATATGACTACTGGGCTCTAAGACATGTTATGATTTATGAACTCCAAATTACAACACAGACAATTCTTCTTTTGCCTGACATAATTTCTTAGGGAGAACTGCCTCTGGTCTGAACCTACTGAAGTGACTAAGTGGAAAGTAATAAATAATGTAAAAATGAATATAAGGGAAATCCTTCAGCTTTCAACTGTCTTTTCAAAAAAGTGTTGTAGTACAGTCTAACAACATAAAGCTGATTAAGAGAAAGTATATACAATAGCTGTTTACACATTTTTTTTGTTACTTTATGAGATGAGTTTTTGCGATTTCAAAAGTCATATGGAAAAGAATTCACTAGAGAACTATATGAGCTCATGTCAAAATTACAAAAGAATGTTGAAATGAAGAAACACAACAGTCATCTCTCTCTCTTCGTGTCTCATCAAGAATTTCATAGATTATTTAGTAATTCAATTAAATTTCTATTGTCAGGAGTAGAAATATATAGTGTACAGTAGCTTGTATATATAGTGTATGACCAAAGAAAAGAGAGAGAGAGAGATTTCAAATAAGTAAACGAATGAAAGCAACAGGGGAAATGACTTGAGAAGTTGTTTCTACAATACAAAACTCCTTTTCTAACTATGTAACCAAGCTGAGCCAGCAACTCTTTTGCTACTCTTTCTTGCCTTGGTATTATTGTAGAGAAAAAACTGTTAGAGAGACAAAACAGAGAAAGGCTTTTGTGTAAAATTACTTAAAAGGGAGAGAAGAAGAGCGACGGATGAAAGAAGGAAACGACGTCTCTCAAACTCTTGCATAGAGATAGTGTTGCTGCTATGAGTTTTAGCATTATTATTTTATTCGACAAGTTGAAAGGATTAAAAAAAACTCTAAAAGAATATAAAAGGTGGAAGAAGAAAACTAAAAAATGTTTTAAATGCAAACACAAACTAAGATGATATTATAAAGCATAGTGAAATAAATACTTCTAGAAAATGAATTAAGACTCTGTAGCTGTCACGTAAAAAATTATATATTAACCATATACAAAATCATCGTCTATCTTCTAATGCTATTTTTCCACAGTAAGCCTAATGATGCAATTTACTTTCTCTCACTACATTTAGTAGGTAGGGAAAATTGTAATGATGAAATTAATATGCTCCATAGCTGCGTTTGAGTTTTATGTTTTCTCTATTGATGATTTATACTCAAATAGGAAGTTTGCCAAGAAAATTTTCTCTCTAATGCCAAATGCTGTTATTAGCTTGAGCTGTAAATTTTTGTGAGCTTTCTCTCTCTTTGGCATTGCCAGGCCACAATATGCATCATAAGACTTGATAATATTTCCGCTCTGAGCAAATTGTACTTTGCAATGAAACGGAAGTACTATCTACGATACGATATATATTTTCTCTTTTAGAAACACCTGCACAATGACTATATAGTACTCTCACTTAAGAGTATACTGTATATACTTTCTTCTGTAACAGTAAAAGAGAACCATCATGAGAAACTATGGGAGAAAATGTTCGCATAAAGATAAGAGTAGAGAGAAAAAAAGTCGCCTTTCCACGTCAGAATAGGTGAGCAATCCTACAAATATCTTTACCTTCCATCGAAATGCATAACAGTTATACAAGAAGCTAATGTGTATAAGTAGCCTCGACTCACTTCACTGTACGGATAAGAAGAAAAAAGTGTGAAATAAAAGAGAGAATCTCGTTTTGTTTCAGTGCACACATTATGTAAAACTGCAATTTTAAGTATAATGACTTGAAATGAGAAAATATAAAAGGGGAGAGAAAGGAGAGAGTAGTAAAAAAGTAAGACTAATGCAGTTAAGATGGTTAGGAATAATGTGATAATAGTGGAATGAAATGAGTGCACAGCACTTGCCTTTTTAATAGGGCAAACCAAGAGAGGAAAAAGGAAGTAAGTTGAAAATTACATTGCTAATAACTATAACAGTCGATGATATTAGAAAGTTTCAACTCTCTACTTCTTTTATTGCTGTATATGAGGGAAATAAATACTAATTCAACCGCCCTACAAACTTTTTTTTTATTTTCTTACCTGAAGCTAAGGACAGTGATAGGACGATATGACTTGTGAGACAGTCGATTGGCCATTGACATTCCCCAATAGTCATTCCAAAAAATTGATGTCCAAGAAGAAGAAGTCGTTGCTCGTACATCAGGATTTCGAACAATGCTCACTATGTCATCATGCACAAAGTCACCATCTAAACTATTCCAATAGATGAGTATAGCAAGTAGAAAAATTACAACACTAGCTCCCAGCGTAATTTTAGATTTGGCACTGTAACCTCTGCACCACCACTCAGTCCTCTCCAGAGAATTTTTTCTCGACTTTTTATCAGACTGGAGGCGGTAGCAAGTTTCACCATTAGATGATGATAACACTTTGTTGTTGGTTGAAGGATGAGACATTCTTAGCTCTGATGTTGAGACACATGTAGTAGACGAACAAGTTTGTGGTGACATTTTGTTTTGAAGAGTAATAAAATTTAACTTTTAAAAGTTGTTCATATTGTCGTCATCAGGTGATAGTAATAATGATTTCTTCTTCAAAGATGATGATGACGGGTTGAGCCAAATGGGAAAAACATATTGTAAATAATGCCAAAGAGTATGTGGAGAAGAAAATATCTCTTCTAAGTTATTTGACACGTCTTGTGTGTGTGTCCTTATATATATATGCTGGGCTAGAGGTAGAGAGAATGGTGATAGGAAAATATTGTGTAAGAAAACTTCTTGGCCAACTTTGATACTTTTCTTCTTCCGCTTTCTCTCACTGTGTGAACCAACTTTTTCTTCTTGGGATCGCTGGCTTGGTTCTCTTCTTGTTCACACCTCACTTGAGCTCGAGTAACACTTGTTTCCAAAGACTTGCTCTCTCTCTCTCTCTCTTCTACTATAGTACAAGCAAGCTCATATATGAAAACACGTTCTTGAAGCTTGACTGCCTACAAAAACTTTTTTAGTTCTACTTTTCCTCCTCTCCTCCTGTTGGTGATATGCTCCGCTACTATATTGAGAGAGAGATCTGGAAAGAAGGAAAAAAGTGAGATGAAAACACTTTTAATGAAAGTATCGCTTTAGTAATAGTACAATATTGCACTAAAGATTAAAAAAAGTATATAAAAAAGAGAGAGAGAAAAAAAGGTATGAACACAGCATTTTTTTCTGATCTACTTCTCTCTCTTACAGTGTGACATTTCAGTTAGAGAGACGTAAAATGAAAAGACATGTATATGTATATACAGACACAGTTTCGTTGGAGAATATCTATACAACTTAATACAACACTCTAAAGAGAGAGTGAGGCTTTGGAAAACGGAAGACAAAGTCAATTTTCTTCACGGCACATTAAGAAGTGACTCGTTAGCAAAAATGATGGTTTTGAGTTTGAGGAGAAGAACGAGAACGAAAAGAAACTTTGCTTCTGTGCCTTCATTCAGCTGCGTCTGCATATTCTATGAGATTTCTCAAGATAGTCAAGCTCAATCTACATTTTACTTCAGTGATATGATAGCAGAGCAAGCATTCACTTAGGAGGAGAGGCTCAGGTTTATTTTAACCAAAAAATTTAATAGAGTCAAAAGATTCAAAATATAGATTCAGATTTCAGAATAATTTCCAGCACAAAATCTCTACCTAACTCTGGAATTTTTGTAAAGGGATTTTATTAGTTGAGAAACCGTGAGCAAGGCCTCATTGCATTTACTTTATACAAGAGGCGCTGCTCAGCCTTTCTCAACCAAAATTTCAGTTTTCAGCATCAAAATTCTAGAGTTAGGTAGAGATTTTGTGCTGGAAAGTAATTCTGGAATCTGCATTATTTTCTTAGTATTTTGACTCTAGAAGTTAGAAGAAACCTGAGTCTCTCCTCTTGAGTTCTTTTCTCTTTTCGACTCAGTTTCACTTTGCATGAATTCGAGACGAGTCTTTGACTCTTTATACTTTTACCAGAGACCATTGTATGTCTAACATTGAGAAAGCTTGTTGCTTGCATAATGTAAAAACGCGTATATAGAGCTATCAGAGATTGTCGGAAGTGGAACTCTTCTTCTATACTCTCTCGTTCGTCTCATCTCAGAGGAATATTTTACTACTCAGTTCTTAATGTAGCGTAGGAGAATAAAAGCTATGATGTAAACCCTAGACAATATTAAAACACATACTTTGAGAAGAAGCTAGATGAAATGCAAAGATGTACTTTATCAATTTCAACTTTTGGAATGAAAGATAAAATCACACAAAGCGCACTTCACTCCACTCACTACTTTTCCTTGTAATGAAAACCGACGAGTGAAAGTGACAGGTGCAGGGAAGAAATATAGTTTGAACTTTGAGAGAGACTTTCATAAGAGAGCCATATTATTATTGTAGCTGCCATACAATCATGAAACTTGTTACAACAGAATATATAGACTCAATGAAATGAGAAAGATAATATTATAGCAGCTGTGGAGTACTCAAAGAAAATTCAAATAAATGATTTGAGATGAGCTCAGTTGACTCTATTAATATATATTTTTGTAGAGAACTTACATTTATGTTAGAGCTGATTGAACTCAAGTTGAAAAAAATGATCCAAACTTATATATTACATATTACAACATAGCCACACAGACGAAAGAACTACTTTCACTTTATTAGAAGACCAGAACTTTTTTGTTCTCTGCTTGCCACCGGTTTTGCAACTGACAACTTGGAGACTACCCGGTGTTAGTTTTTCTCTCTCTCTTCAATCACTAATGCATATACAGAGCTCTAAAGGGAAATGCCAGGCGCACTAGAGTACATGCTGAGAAAGATGAGAAAAAGAGTAACTCACTATAGTTTTGACTGAGGAAAGGTTGCATTTCCTTTTTGGCTCAAAGGACATTGACACAGAAAAGGTAAGCAAAGCAGCAAGTGAACGCACACTGGAAAAAAAATTGTGTTATGAGAAATGTAGTTTAGATTTTCTATTCTTAGCATTTTTCATCAAAAACTAATCAAATATTGGAAACTGAGTTCAATTTACAATTCACTTTTCGACACTGATTGCTTTGCTTTTTGGATGAGAGACATGACATTAGAAATGGATGAGATGAGACTACAGTAGAATCTGTTCATAGAGATATTAAAGCTTATCTAAATACATTTTATCGAATCTCTCTATATCGGTTTTGCTTATAGTGATATTCTAACCTATAACGGCGTACTTCCAGTTAATTTTAGAAAGAACTTTGCCAGTACATAGATTGCAAAAATTTTCTCTATAGCGGTTATGAGCTACATATGTTTCTACTATCGGTATAAACAGTTTCCAGCCTATTGAGACACAGTTATAGACAAATTCCACTGTATGAAGAAAAAGTCTTTAGTCGAATCCTGAAATTATTTCCTAAAGAATGAATATAAAGAAGTGAGTGACCAGTTCAATGAACAAGTAAACAGTCTTACATTATTGAAAAAAGGGTTCAAGTTGATTCAATAATGGGAGAACAGAGTAAGTAGTCTGAGTCAGTGGACATTTTATTCAGTTGGCTGATAAAGGACAAAATTTTCTCATGAATACTGAATGATGTCCATCACTCTACTCCATCATGCATGCTAAATGTGATTACTTTCTCCCACACACAATCAAGAGTTTCCACAATGTATTTCTACAACTATATTTTACTATATATGGAATCTGTAGAATGCTAATCTCCTCTCTCTCCTTTTCCTGTGCTTTCTCTCTCTCTCTATCACAATTGTATTTTGTCCGAGAAGAATAAGAGACTACATCAGCAATTTTCCGGATATAGCCACATCTCAACAGTAAATTTTCCCGTATGGAACAAACACAATATCTACACAGAGTTAATAATTTATAGTAGCAAGTTGAGTCTCTCTCTCTTTGAGTTACATTATTGCATTGGGATAATAGACAAGAGGGAGAAAGAGTAGTCGACAGTGGATATTATATCTCAAAGACACGAACAGAATTTTCGATTACCCAACAAAAAGACATTGTGTCCGAAGAACCAAACTAGTTTCTGTCTACTTTATTTAGTTACACTTGAGAGAGTTGAAACTGAAATACAATTCTAAAAGAAAAGAGATACCTCAAGATCATGGTCATCACAGAGGAAATATTCTACGGCTTATAAAAATGGACCTTTCTGAAAAAAAAATTATTTCTCAGTGTAATTAACAGTTACAATGATCAAACTTAATACATATCTTTAGTAACTAATAACACATAACATA
>VCNE01006834.1:0-11832 GCA_009869805.1 Oncopodura yosiiana
TGAATACTGCTAATTATTAATTAGCACTAACTAAGACCCGCTAATTCGTGAAAACAGTATATTCATATCGAATTGAGTTTTCGGGTATAAGAAGACCATTATGGTATCCCAATTAGCATACAAGTTGACACTAGTAAGTAATCGTAATATGATATATCTCCACTAATCAGTGGACCTAATGATTTAGGATCAATTTTTAGAATGATTAGAATATTATAATTCGTCTTTTTGTACTCTAAAACCCAGTGGTTAGCTACGCCATGCTATAACCATAATATTACATTTTGCTGGACAATCAATACAAAAAATAATTATAATAGCTGGTAAGTTCTTAATTTTGCTGCTTGAAAAATTTGCTGGAAGTTTCATTATTTTTGAAGGTGAGAACGAATTAAAAATTAGATGGAAATTGTCATTAATTTTGTTGGTAAATTCATTATTTTTGCTGATGCATTAATAATAAGTCCAACTTGTTAAATAATTTGACCGTAATAGCTGAGACTATCTCGGTTCAGTTATTCTGTCCAAAAGTGGTTCAAATCTATAGAGAATCATTGAATTTATGGCAGAGAACTTGAGAAATTTAAGTACTTGACCAAGAATAGTTGGGCATAACTGATTTGAACTCTAAAGTTAGATTACTATACATATTCTAAATATCTTCTAAAAATGACTCTGGAATTGCTTAACAGCTCTATTTAAGCTATCATGGCTAAATTCTTCAACAAGGCGTCTCCGTTTCAAGAGAATTGTAAAATTTTCTCTAAAAAGTTTTCTCAAGAGCTCTAACCACAAATACAATTGCAACTAAAGATCAAAAATTCTCTGAAACTTGATATAAAGTCTCTCTAGCTCAAAACTTTCAAAAAGAACTAGAAATTGAACAGCTTAATATATCTGAGTCAGCTTTAATTGAAAGGTCTTAGGTGAACATTGGAAACCTTCAACTTAAAAATGACTATAGCTTCTTAATATCTCCAATGTTCAGAGCTCAATAATAATTCTAAACTTCTTAGAATGTCTCTACTTTTAGTTAAAGTTACGAAACCAAAACTACTCTTGTCTATTTTGAACATTTAGATTTTAGTAGAAACGACTAGCAACTCTGCTCAAATTCTCTAGCAAGTTGTTCCAAGAACTATAATCTAAATTCTATAGTTATACATTTAAGCAGTAAATCTAGTCGTATAAATGATTTTCTTGAAAATTGTTAAAAACTTGACCAGAATAGCGCAAAGTGTCTGGTCGACCGAGCTGTGAAGCAAATCTGACCATAAAGTAGTCTCAATCTTTAGAGAACTTCATTGGAAACCTATACTGATAGCTGAGCAGAGCAGCTCAAGATTTCTTTGAAATAGAACTGAAGATAATTTTTATCATAGAGTAATAAATTCCAAAGAGACGAAAAGGTCGATATTTTCCAAGCCGAAATTGAAATTCTCGATGATACTTATAATTTCAATGGCAACCAAATTAGAGTATTTTAGCATGTAACTACTTTTTTGAAGGATTGGAGAATTTTATTTTAGTGCACTATTCTAATAGTATCTATATATCTGAAAATATGAATGAGACCAAACGATTCTGCAAAATTGAGAACTGCTACAAGATCGGGATGAGTGAAGGAGAAAATCTCAGCTTGCACCGGTATTTAATTTTACTGTTAAAAATTGTCACTTTTTAGCATTTATTTCTTTACAACAACGTTAGACTTCCAACTTCCCCAGATGAAAGGCAACATTGGGAAACATTTATTAAACAATCTTGTCACTATAATGTAGAATTGCCTGTTAACTCGTTTATCTGCAGTCGTCATTTCAAACAGTGTTGCTTTCAAAAATCTGGAAATAGCAAATATGTTAAAACGGGTCATTATCCAACAATTTCTGTTGATAGACAGGGCAATTTTGTTGATGTAAGAAAAAAAAACAGGATGAATGCTCAACTTTGCGTCAAGAAATTAAACAATTAAAAGCCAAACTAGTACGTCGTGATAACATGATTGTAAAACAGAAGCTAAAATTGAAAGATAAAGATACTTCACCAGAAAATGAATCACAAGGAAGCAATTTTCAGAATCTCATTGAAGAAATTACTATTCGTTCCACTACTCAAAGTAAAACTCTACCATATAGTCAAAACATGAAAGATTTTGCTATGAAAATGAATTACTACTCTCCAAAAGCATATGAGTTTACAAGAACCTTTATGATGGACAATTTACCACATCCAAGAAATTTTCAAAGATGGACTAAAAACATAGTTGTTGATCCTGGTACGCGATAATTTTAAGTGCATACAATATATTTCTCTCTACTATTATTATTGCCTCTGTAGGTTAGGTTTTGTTTTTTTTTTGTTATGTTTTGTTGCATAAATCCCAATATTTCTTCCACCATTTTTTTATACTTGCATAGAAATTCTCATTAGAAAAAAGAAAAATTTTGTTACCAACGAAATTATAGGTATCATTGGGATTTTCAATTCTGGCTTGGCAAAAAATGCAAATCTCCATAAGCTTTTCGTCTCTTTGGAATTTATTACTCTATGATTTTTATAATCTCCTTAGAATGTCGTCTCAGTTTTTAAAGAGTTCTAATAAGAATTAAGATATTAAACAAACTACTCTTGTCAATCTTAAGCAATCTTATTAGGACTGAATTCTGATCAATTTCTCTAACAAGTCTTCTCAATCTAACCAAAAATACAACTACAACTAAAAACCAAAAAAAATCTCTCTCCAAATAACTCACCCACTCGTCGCATTACAATTGGGCACACAAACATCACCCAGCGAGTACTTGGCACAACTGACACAGTCACTAGACTGAGCCCCCCAACACCCCTCTCTCGAACATTGACTCGAGCAAACCATTCCATTCCTCCGACAATTCTCTTCAGCACTATTCGAAGTAATCAACTCGTCACTCTTTCCAGCCATAATCCTCTTCCAGTTGATTGTCGATGCAAAGCAGAGATTAGGGTTCTCCAGTATCGACACGATGCCTGATCTGATTTTTGTTAGTGAATCTCAGATTTAGTGATTTGAGTGATGTCTTTACGATGTAGAGAGATGAGCTGAAGTCGACTTTTTCTCGGCCGCCGATAGTGTGGAGGTTTCTATAAGAAATAATATTAGTCTAAATAGTCTTAAAGATTATTGTTTCTCACCTAAAACAACTCAGATCAGTAAAGTTGGGATGACTCGCCTGAACATTGATGTACCCAGTGACAGTCTTCAATGTGCTAAACACTTGCAGTTTAGCGGGGTCCATAGCGGGGTACCGCTCACCAAAAGTGTAGTTGGGATACACTTCTTGGAAACCGTTGAAAGAAGTTTCAAGAATGGCTATAGAGCCTTCTATAATTGTGCAATTGCGAAAAGTGTCAATGTTGCCAGAGTGGATGATGCCGTTGAGTGGGCCCTGGCATTTCTTGAGGCAGGGCCCATTGCATGGCACGCATTCGCCGTCTTTGGCCTGTTTGTTAGAATTTATACGAATAGAGTTAGAAAAACTTTGGGTGTAAAAGTTTGAATTTAGATAGATAACTGTTCACGAAACTCAATTAAATCTCAATATCTAGACTTTTAACATTGAGACACTCTTTGAATTTCAAGTAAAAATTGAAAAATTTAACTGACTTAAGCTGACTCTACATCTCACAAGATTCATAGTTTATTTCGATCTTCTAGAATTTCATCAGATGACACTTTTAGGAAAATTAGTCAAATAAAGCTATCGTTATTTGCTCAATAAATTTTATCAATATTACTGATTTTTTAATCTAATTATAAGGTTATCAAACTAATGATCAAAACATTGCTGGAAAGTATAGCTTAAACTAAGTTTAAAAATTTTCAAAGTTGTACCAGAAAACTTGAGTGCTAGAAATTGAGAAACTTGCTATTAAAATTTACAAGAGGTAGAGAAGTCTCATACTGTATCAGGAAACACTAACCTAACTCAACTAAGAGAATCTGAAAAAATTTTGTCTTGCATATAACAGGAGTAATTAAACTAATTAGAGTAGTAGATCTTGAGCTTAGAATTTCATATAAAACCGTTAAACCTATCCGAAATCTGCATATCAAAAATTCTGTTTGAAAAATTCTCTAATTCCAATCAACTAAAGACTATAGAATTAGTTTCACTCTTTTGATGGTTTTTCAAATTTGAAAGAATATTTCGAAACTCTTGAAAAGTAGAGTTAGAAATTTAAGTTTATGAGTCATAATATAAATCTGTCAATAAAATTTAAGGCTAGGTTAAGAACTTTTTAGAGATTTGCAAACTAATAACCAAAAGATCATGAGAAGATTAGGTTTCTGGAAAGTATAGTTAGAATTTAAACTAGATCAGTGTAGTTCAATAAGCTTTAAGGACTTCCAAGTCTGATATCAAAAGTTATCAATGATCACTAAGCTAACTCAACTATGAGAATTTAAGAGACTTTAAATTAGTCTACACTTCAAATTTCGATAGTTTGATGCTTCCTTATCTAAATATTCATAAAATATTTCGATATTAAACACTCTACAATTTCATCTGCTGGTATTAATTAGTCGAATAAAACTATCACAATTTGTCCAACAACTTTAGTATTTTCTCTAATAACTCAATCTCTTCACATCTAATTCCTTGTCCTCTAAAAGATCAACATCGTCTTCAAATTCAGAAACGCTAACTTCCTACTTAAAAATCTCTCACTAAGACCTTCAATTCTTAATCTTATCTCACCTCCTTATCAGGAGTGCACTGCCTAACACAAGCTCCAGCTCCAGCATCTCTCAACAAATGATCTGGACAAGTTCTGACACAAGTCGCTCCATAAGCATACTTCCCATTAGGATTCCTCTCACTCAGAAAAGTGTTTGGATTGTAAATCACCAGCGATGGACACTCATCTTTGCACTCTCCGTCATCATAGAATTTTTTGCAGGCCTATCAATAATCAAAGAATTAGAATCATGAACCTTCTTTAATCTTCTCTATTATTATCTTACCAAACACTCCGTACTCTTGGGCCCGGTACACCCCCCAGCACAACTCAAGTGACAACACTGCCTCGGCTCAGGCCCATAGCATCGGCCCTCATGACACTGTGGAGAACAATTGATTTTGGAGAACTTTTGACAGTTTTGTGGGCCTTCTCCCCAACAGCCTGCTTCACAAGACGGATGACATGGAGAGCACTCTCTCTCTGGGTGAGTGTAGTTGTACACGTAGACGTATTTTGAGAGTGAGCCTGAGATTATTTCTTCCCAGTTGATAGTTTTCACGTGACAGAGGTTGTAGTTGTTGAAGACGCCGACGTTGCCTGAGAGGACGTCTGAGTGAGAGAGAGAGTAATTAAGGAGTGTTAGATTTATATAGACTGACGAGTTTCTAATTAAATTAATGTGATAGAAATTGGCCATCAATTTAGACCGATCATAATATCTGTATTAGAAAAATTGACAGTGTTGAGAACTTGAGACTGTGAATTGTATTAAATCAACTAACTTGTGAATAAAAATCTCTAGTAAAAATATTTGCACCAATAAATTAATAAATAGTAGCACTAAAAAGTGCTGAAAATCTACGATGAGATGAAAAGAAATAAAACTATCATTATAATTAGAATTTCTAAATAAACCCACTCATGAGTCTTATTCCCAATAAATCGTGACTAAAGTATCAAGACTATTGTCTGAAATTGGCCCTAAAGTGTTTGGTCAAGTGCGTCAAACGTGAATTTATAGAATCTATACTACTCATAAAGTTTTAGACTAATTTGGACAATTGAAAGTCTACAAATGTAGTGGAATAAATTAATGCGATATGAAAATCTACAAATTTAAGCTTCAGAATAGTTTTATTAAAATTGCATCAAAATTAGGAAAATCTTTGGACTAAATTTTTTAAGAAATTATAGATATAGGACTGATTAGCAATTTCCTAAAAACTTAATAATTTTTTAAGTCATAGAGTCTTCTGTATTAAAAAAAGGTAGCATTAGATAAGGAAGTAAATTTTAGAAATATTTCGCTGTCTTTTTTCCTTAGGTTAGGCATTGAATTTAAGAAAGATTTTTTGTAAAAGAGAAATAATTTGAGAATGACGTCATAAAGATTTTCAAAAGTGATAAAAACATTGGTTCTAAAAAATTTGTACTTAAGTCTTAGATCTTTTTTGAGTGAGTTTCAAATCAGAAAGTGATAGTCTAATAGGCTACAAATTTAAGCTATGAAAAATTGTACTAAAATTGCAGAAAAGTCTTAATAAAATTGCAGAAGGTTTAAATCTTCAGAAAATTGGTAACAGAGACTAAACTTTATTAAAAAATTGCAGGTAATTTCCAAATCTAAAGCTTAGAGCTTACTAAAAGAACTTAAATCTTTAGAAAATTAGGTATTCGCGAAAATGATTACCAAATTACTAAGTATTAAAGAAAATTGCCAAGGAAAAACTTCATAAAAAGCAAATCAGACTTATCTTAACAGTTAATTAAAAAATTCACTCACCCCTAAGTTTAGGCTTTCAAATGTGAAATTTGTGGTTTTCAAATCAGAAAGTGATCTAATCTAATAGGCTACAAATTTAAGCTATTTTCATAGCTCCATAATTCTACTAAAATTGTAGAAAATTAAGGAAAGTCTGAACTAAAATTGAAGGAGACTTAAATCTTCAAAAAAAAATTGTAATATAGACTAAAAGCTAAAATAGATTACAAACTTACAGATAATTTTGAAATCTAAAGCTTAGAATTACTAAAAGAACTGAAATTTTTAGAAAATTAGGTATTTGCGACATAGTTATTAAATTTTTAATAAAGTCTTTCCATGGAAAGCAAATCAGATTTAATTTAACAGTTAACTAAAATAAATAGAACTCACCCCTCAACTTGGGCAACTCCAAATTATCCATCCGACTCAGAGTGACCATGAGAGCAAACTCGTCATCATGAACATTCAATCTAAAGAGAGACCTTCCTCTGATGACTTGGAGGTTAGGTAGAACGATTCTCTTGACATCGACGTGACTTATCAAAACGTATCCAGTGACTTCTCTGATGTGCTGGAGAAAGCTCAAGTCCATGTCCTTGTCCTGGATCCATGTCAGTTCTAGTGAGCCTATCGACGTAAGTGCAGTTTGTGTACCGTTCCTTTAGATTTCTGTAGTGATGTGAGCGGTTCGAGGGCACTGACATTCGGCCTGTTGTTCCGATGCAGACTGTTAAATTAAATTAAATTGTTACACTTTGATCCCTATGTAAATCTACTTTTGTAAACATCTCCTTAAAAGAAATAACAAGAGAGATCTAATCCTAATCCTAATAACAACTCTTATCATCCAAACGGTCAACAGATTTCCATAAAAAAAACTTTTCCCAGTAGAGGTGTCAACAAGAGATAAGACTCTCTAGAGTAAATATTTTGCTCACACTCTTTAGTGATAAACATTTTTATTCAATATTTTACGTTTTACGACTCTATACTTGGAGAGAGAGATTTTTTATTTTATAATGCATGCGAAGTATTCTTTGGAAGTTTGTTTTGAGATTTGAAATCTCTTCTAATAAATTGCACTAAAATTTGAGTAAAATAATTTTGACAAAAGTTGTCTCAATAGATGACATTGTCACTAAGAAACTTATACAAGAGAGCTTAGAATCTTAATGACACCTAATGATCTACGACACTCTAAATTGAATTTTAAAACTAATTAACATCCTCCAAAAATCTAATTTGCATAAAAGTCAACTCAAAAATGTCTCCACTAAATTAAGTATTAAAATTCTAATACGACTAAGTCTTCCCACTTGAATTAATTTCTTCACTTAAAAAATCTAATGCCCCATGAGAAAATCCTCTCATAAAATTCACAACTCTAATCAACTCCAATAATTAAAAATAAACTCACTCTTCCCCTTAAAATCCTTGTCTCCACCATCAAGAAACTCACAATTAACAACACTTCCACTAAAAACAACAAAAAACAGAGCAACAGTCCTCAACAACGCCATCATAAGCAGTGTAACTCTAAACTCATGTCTCTCTCTCTCTTATCTCTCTTTCGAAAAAATATAGATAAGAAAATATGAAAAAATAAGCAAATATTGACGACGAAAAAGAGAGCTTCTCTTGTAGAAAAGTATGCAGCTCGTTTGACGACTCTTCTTCTTCTATAGTACTACACAAAGGAATTTAGTTGGCTGGAGGGCATCAAAGATGAAGAAGACGAGGAACAGGTATGAAGAACAGATTTTTAGGGGGTTAGAGAAGATGCAGGTAGTTGAAGTTTTTGGGAGTTGAGTGATGACCTTGGGTTGCTTAGTTAGTGAGTAAGAAGAAGAAATGATGATGATGGTAAGGGTCTCTCTTCTACCTGTAGTAGAGAGTTCATCAAAATATCATTTAGAGTAGAGAGACAATTGATGTAGAGGGCCTTTTTTGAGTGTATATACACTTAGGTATATCTTTAAAGTGTAGTCAAGTTTCTTAGGGTAGAGAGGTGTACCTTAGTTTTATACTCTTAGGTATAGAAACTACAAGTGAGGATAGCAAAGGTGTACTTTAGAGACCCTTAGAGGCAGATGTAAAAAGAGCAACAGTTGTTGTTAAGAAAAGGTTGTGTTGTTACCTGCTGAGGACCTTTTTCTGTATAAGATAACATGAGAGGGTAAATAATAAGAGAGAGTCAATAAGATGAGACTGCGGAGAGAGAATGAGAGTCGAAGGTGCTGACTTGTTCTTGTTAAGCTAAAGAGAAGAGCAGAGCAGCCAGTCGTCTCTCTCTTAAAGAGTAAATCAATGCAGGCATGTAGTGTTGAACTGGTAGACTCTGTTAAGTGAGAGAGTAGCAGTTTACTCTTATAGAAAGATATATACAATAGTAAATAGCTATGTGTGTACTCTTCAAGAGCATCGGCTAATCTTTGACAAACAGAGAGAAATAATCAACAACTTATATACACTCTTAAAAGGCAGAGGACTTGAGCTGCACTGCTCTCAAAAAAGAGTATAAGGAAATGTGTATAGTAAATAGTCAATGCAGGCATGTTGAGCTACTATGGTAGACTTGTATAAGAGAGTAGCAGTATACTATGTCCTAAGATATATATAATAGTGAGTAGCTATGTGTGTACTCTTCAAGATTATAGTCGACTTTTTAGTGCATTATAGAAGCTTATAGGTGAGACTAGTTAGCTGGACGTCTCTGGAAGTTATATAAGCTTGTTTACTCTTCAAGATAAGAGTATATCTAGTAGAGAAAAGATCAACAGAGAGTTGTTTATTAAAACTTATTCCAGAGGATTTTAGCTACACTCTTACCTGCCACTGAAAATAGCATCTTTAGCCACTTTGCTAATAAGCTATATAGTAAGCTCACAGCATTAACTAAAGATAGTAGTTCTCAGCTTCACTGGTAAAATCAACGCAAAGATCTACACTACAGACTCTCCTTACCTTTGCATAATATACATATATAGAATTTCCTTGTAGTCTTCCAGCTTAAGTGTCAATCAGAAGAAGTTAAAGTTCATATATAAGGAGCATCATTGAAAGAAGTGGTAGAGACCCTAAAATCGTTCGTCTACTCTTCTCTACAAATCCTACGCCAGCGACGTCTAGCCCTTGAAAACTGCTGAAAGCGAGTCTCAAGTGTCAGTAATAAAAAATGCACCGAGCTCTCACTATTGACTACTCTTTAGTTTCATGCTCCAGCATAATAATGATGCGTCAGAGTCCAAAGTATTGAAAAAACAATGTGCCAGAGATAAGATAGCTTATCTTTACCCACATACACAACTACTCTTAATATCCCTAAATAAAACTGCTCTACATATATACTCCAAATAAGCTTAACATGCAAGTACTTTTTAAACAAGGAAACTCTGACTCACTTAATCTCTTTAGTATATTAAAACAATAATACTCTTTATTGCTAAACAAGTGAATCACATCTCTACTACTCTTAAGTCTATGCAACTACTCTAACTAATATTAATAACATCTCATTTAAAGTAAATTAACACTCTACTACTAAAATTAGCATATACACCAATCGAAACCAATTGAGTCCAATCTAAAAACTCTCCCCTTCTTCTTTCAAGAGAGCAACAGTTGTCTTGTCTTAAACCCATTTCCTCTCTCTTTCTGCTTTAAGAAAAGTGCAGATGGTCGCTCTCAACTTTTTCCCACGGTCTTTTTCTTAAGGGGAAACTTACCTTCTTCAGCTGTACTAGAGAGAGACGCCTAATAAAGAGTCTCAGGTTGGAGTTAACTACAATTAAACACTAAAGTCTCTAAAGTAATTAAATACTCTAAAGACAGTTAAACCGGAAATGAGACTCTATCTTAAAAATTCTCTACTCTATAAAAAAACCGTCTAAATTTCTAAAAATAACTCATCCACTAACTTAATCAACAACTCTAAAAGACATTTAAAGAATCGAACCTCTCTCCTCCAGTCGACCACTGACAGCCTCAGCCTGAACGACATCAGCAACAATCGCAAACAATAACAACAAATAGAGCAAAATCATTTCAATAACAACAATCGTAGAGATCACATTTAAAGTTTCGATGCACAAGAGTTGACAGTCAGCAGAATACTATGATGAAGCGGGGGCGTATAGTAGAGACAGGATATGTTATGAAGAGAGTTCAATGTTTCAACAACCACCCTCAACTATAGCGGGGGAGTAGAGAGAGCTCTTATGTAATGCTGAGTGTAGATTACTCAATTAGTGGGACATATTTTGTGTTTTGAGAGTTAGGTGTTATTACACTATTGTGTATGTGTGAAATTTGGATATGCATAGTGTAATTTGCGTCATGTAAATTTATAATCGGTTTATGCGATGTATATAGTCTAGTGCAAATTAACTCTATAGGTAGCATTAAAGAACCGAATATGCTAAATGAAACTTTGCTCTAAATTTAAGATAGAGTATGAAGAGATGATCAGTTACGCATTAGTAGAGTAAAGAAATAAGGTGATCAATGTTTCATGGAATAAATTTCATGTTAGTAAGTCAAAAGTCTGATATACTAAAGTGAGACGACTCTAATGCTCAACTGTAACTCTAGAAGGAAGATAGCAATGTGTAATGGCAATTACACATTGCTAATAAACTAAAGAGTATGCTAAATGAAAGTAATGTAAGATGCTAAATCTCTTTTAATGAGTCTAAACTTTTTTCTATGCACTATATATATATGACTAAAGCTAAGTCTTAAGAGTAAGGAGCTACTCTTTATTAGAATTGTCCAAGAAATTCTGATGGTTTTAGTGAGACGACTCTAAATTTCACATATATAGATTCCATAAGACTCTATAGTAAGATTGTTAGGTTAAGTGTAACTTTTTCCGGTGCTCTAAATTTACTTATGATTGTGATTAGAAGTTCACTATTGTGGCTTTTTACCGGAATTATATTATTCCAGTACGAGTGAGACGACTCTAAATTTCGCATAGATAAGACTTTAGTAAGTTACACTAGCAATGGGCTATCTACTGCAAATTTGTCTTAGCATAAACAAGACGACACTAAAGGAATGTTTCAAGATGACACTATAAACTGTTTTCATTGCTCTAAATTTCACATATATACTCTTTCATATCAGTAAAGACGACTCTCATGCTCAACTAGAATTCCAAAAGAAAGATGCTTTAAAATGTCAATTAATATGCCATTAGAATCAATGCCAGCTAATGCCTTAATCAAAATGCCAAATAAATTTAACAGATGATTAAAACTCTCTTCTCCAAAAAGTAACATAATATCAACAATTTATTCAACAACAATCCTGTCCCAAGCAGATCACAACTCATCATGCTTAGG
>VCNE01006838.1:0-16433 GCA_009869805.1 Oncopodura yosiiana
TGTCTACTAAGAGATTAAAACTTTCTTATTATAATGACGTACTGGATAAAAATTAAAATTCGCTGATTCACGTGACTTACTTTGATAAAAAAATTCTAGGAATATGTGCGCCACGCTGTACAATTCAAGTTGTTAATCCTCACTCGAAGAAAGTAAAGGTACGTTGCTCTTTCATACTACTTTTTCCTTGACTTTCACCAGGTTTAGTTTTGTTGATTATGTATGTATTCCATTGACTTTTCTATATGTATATGTATTGTTTATCAAATGAGGTCAAAGAAACTGTAATGCATATGAAACTTGTATATTGATTGTCTTTTTGCAAGCTGTTTCTCCTCTTGAATTAATTTCACAAGGTAATAACAATACACTATTATAGTGTCGTTGTTCAAGAGAGAACGAAACAGAGAGAGAGAGAATGAAAGTGTATTTAAATTTTTGATTATATGTAAACGATGTGATGAACGTATTCATATTCTCGAGTGCTCTAATTTTCGACTCGAGTTGCTAACTTTCGTGAGAGGGGTTTTATGACACAGTGCAATGCACAGGTTATTACTTTTTAGCTTCTCATGCTAAGACTGAACTGACTGACGGAGTGAGACAAATTCTATTTCTTCTCTTCATCTAAGGTTTTAGTTTTAGCCTGAAACTTTCCGGCTGGCTAATATTGCTCTTGAGAATTTGTGACAGAGAATAGAATGATACCATGTAATCGTAAAATTCATGGGCATCACATCATCCGTATTAGTGCCAAGACAGCTGTTTATTATAACTTATGATATATTTTATAGTACTACCACATTATAGATATAGTATGTTGCTAAATTATATATATATATATATATACTTAATAAAAGCCTTCAAGCTGGACTTTTCTGGCACAGTTTCACACTCTAGTTATAATGCGTTTCACTATAATTTATTGTTTTATATACTTATATACGTTTTATCTTGTAAATATGTTTTTTGTGTTATCTTATATTTTCAAAATTGAGTGGGATGGATGTATATATTCCGTCATTTGAAGTTACCTAATTTGATCAATCTAAATATAATCGTTGGTTTCATTCTGTTACTATTTCGTAATATTAAAATCAAAGTTATACAAATTAAAAAGACAATTTATAAGAAATTGAAACTGAATAAGCACATGCAAGCCTCTTATATTTTGTTTCTCTGATACGGGAAAAGGTAGCTGACTACTATTGAAAGCTTAACAGGTGATTCTCTCTCTCTCTCTCTCTTTCAAACAAAATCTAAGCAGATATGTATAGCAAAGGAAACTTCATCACGTAGTGGCTTGATCTCAAGTTACTACAAACCTCACAAAATGATTCTAATATCAAGAAAAGTGAAATCTGACGCTATAATGTCTTTTACAATTCTCTTCTTTTTTTTAGAAAACTTCGGTTCTCATTATAATTGCTCTCAAAGTAAAAAATAATTATCTGAACAACAGGACAATTTCCTTTGGTATAAAATAAATCAACATCTATTAAATAGTCATATAAGATTTTTCTTCAAGTTTTGTTAAGCAAAAATTAATCAAAACTTTTATTCGTGCACCTACACAAGTTTTTTTTTGTGATTTACATTAACATACTCGTATGCTGGATGCATATCCAGTAAAAGAAACTTTTATATTTATGTTGGCCAACTCTTTATTTTTGTGTAGTTTGACGTAAATTCTGTCCTTGGTGAGTACTTTGATTTCTGTTTTTACTAATATATTCTTACTCACAAGGATTTTAATGACTAGAGGACATAATGACTTTTCGTATGCTTAAGTAAGCAATGAGATAATAAGTGAAATGTGATACCGAGTACACTAATAGTGCCAGTGCCAATGAATCATCATCATCATCATCGTCGTCTCTTTTCACCATTTATAGATTAGTCATTACTTCTCTTTCTCTGTATGTCGTAGGACCTTAGTATAAGTTGACGTCATTTTGGAGTTTGTGTGTGTTACAATATATTTCACTCTTACATTTCAATAATAACCTGGAAGAAAATAACATGATACGACAGAGAATAAGAGTAAACTACTTCATACTTGAGTGAGGTTGACGATTTCACAAGAAAAAGTATTCTCCTATTTTTCTATTACTACATATATGTACGGTTCTTTATATTGGTTTTCATTCAATGATTTTTTACATCCTTTACAAAAGGAATCGAAAGAGAACATCAAAAACCTCTTATTTCTCTCCCTTGGTTTGATGCACTCACCTCAATATAGATATACGGATTTACCTTTTTTATATATTTCTAAGATGGATAAGAAGATAACAGTAAAAAAAGTTTTTGATGATGAGATTTTGAGCAAAAAATAACTTTAGCTTTACATGTAATCTCTTGGGTATCACTTGATTGGATCGAAAAATAAAGGATCAAAACTGAATAGGCCGAAACTTGAAAGGGCCGAAATTTTAAAGGATCGAAAATCAGATTTAGAAAGACAAGTGATTTTTTAGTTGTACTAGGCTAAGATGTTAACACTTTTTATAATTTAGAAAGAAAGTTCTTAAAATTTAGCAAGAAATGTCTAATTGCAAAGCAATAATTCAGATTTTTGATCTGTTCCAGCAAAGAGAGTAATGAATGAGAATGAATCTGACTATAGAATCCAGCCTGTCAATCAAAAAAGGTCCTCACTATAATAGTAGTGAACTTCAGTTATTCATTTTACCAGATTTGGCTGTTTACCTGATTTCTTTATTTGTGTCGTATCAAACTCCTACACAACACAATACATATTGTAATTTTCGTCCTATCCAAGCCACAAAATTATGAATAGAGCGACAAAAAATCAGTTAGCAAAACAAATACAAAATGCACTGCGCTAGCAATTATAGCACTTACAATATGTATTGTGCTCGTATTTATTCTCATTTATTACTCTCTGTTGCTGGAACAGATCAAAAATCTGAAGTACTGCTTTGCAATTAGACATTTGTTGCTATTTTTTCAGAACTTTCTTTCTAAATTATAAAAAATGTTAACATCTTAGCCTAGTACAACTAAAAAATCACTTGTCTTTCTAAATCTGATTTTCGATCCTTTAAAATTTCGGCCCTTTCAAGTTTCGGCCTATTCAGTTTCGATCCTTTATTTTTCGATCCAATCAAGTGGAACCATCTCTGGTTCCAGTTTAGTTTGAGTTTAAAATTTGTAGAGAATAACTTTTCATTGCATTTATTTTTACTTTCAGTTCACTTTAAAATTTTTACTCTTCACAAGTTTTTTTTGTTAAAGCTGAACTACTGGTCAGTCATCAATTAAAGAACACAGCGTATAATTTGATTAATTATTCATATTGACATTTTCTCCTTTATTATTTACATTGCTAAATTCATTTGTGATTATATAGACTGATATATGTATGTGTATGCACATAGAAAATGACATGTACTGCATAGTATATAATGCTTAATTAATAATATTTCCTAAGAACTGCGTAGCACATTTTATATACCAACAACTGAATTTAGACACAAACGACACTCATAAAATGATTGGAAGTGTAGCAGAAAGACTCTCAAGTAAACAGCATACATCTCCTGTAACATGATTTTCATTGGCAATGATAGGATAAACCAAAAGTTCCTTCAATTCTTTGACACATGTCGCAAAACTAAATCAAACGATATAAGTACATATAGCAACTATCTAGTAAATAAAGGATCCTATTCTCAAAAACCTTTCCTCGTCACAACATGACCTCAATACAATTTTGCAAACTCTTCTTCAATATGTCACAGGCAGCCAATGTTATTGCGTAATCAGTACATAAGATGACTTACTTTCAGACTTTTGCATTTTACGGGTTTCTCTCTCATTACAATTTTGAATGAGATATTATGAATGATACTCATCTGATTTCTATCTCTAAATTAAAAAGGAAGTTGTGTGTATTAGAGAGAAGGGAGAGAGTTAGAAAAAAGGATCGAGAAGAGCAGATGTGAAATATTTTTATGTGATATCAATTCCATTCAAGCACAAGATCTCTCCAAGTAAACCTACTCTTGTCATCGTTCTCTAAATACATGAGACGACATGTAGTATAAAATTGAACTGAATTAAACTTTCTGTGTAACTACTATATAGTAGATTCGTAGTGAATGAGAGGCATAGAAAATCTCAATCCTTACAGAATCCACAAATCCTAATCTGCCTGCACACGGTAAATTGAGCCATCTTGCTTATACAACATCTCTCTCTCTCTATGTCAGAGCTTTTATGTACAAAGCTTGCTTTTAGTTAGTGAATGCATCCAAGGAATCCTGTATAGTAAAGAGGTTATGCAGTATCGTGCTCTTGTGGAAGTTGAGCGATACTCAGTCAGTTCAGTCTAACGTGCAGCCTTTGCCGGGATACATAGGAGAGACAGAGAATTCTCCAAAGTGTACAACACATTGTAACATTTTCTCTCATTTGACACATTGTTTTATAGTTGGAAAACTACTATCATTGTGGTGACGGTATTTTATACTGTGATGTGGGTTACTACTGAGTGAGTAAAATATACTAAGTGTCTGATACTTTCTCTGTCCATGCAAACTCTTACCTTAAATAGCACATTACTAACTAACCTCAACAATCTGTTATCAAAAGTAGTAAATTTGTCAAGTTTTCCATTTCTAACTCTATACAAGCAGACAAAATTATCTAGTAATCCATCTACAAATAGTATGCGTCTCTCTCTCTCAATTGAAAGATTCAACTAAACAGATTTGGTATGAGAAACTCACTCAAGTGATGTGAATATATAGTGTCCTGCTTTCTTCTTCTTTTCCTTTTGTAAACAAGAGAAAGTTTGTTTCAAACCACAATGCTATATATACCTAATGGACTTTTAGCTTCTCTTGTCGTCGTCATCCTCATCCTACCCCTCTCTTATTCACGTTGTATACACATTGAGAGTATCCACTGTATACACATTACAAAGAGAAAGTAGATACTCTGAGAAAGATAAAACTAGTTTCTGTATTTTATACTAGTACAGCTTTACATTGTGGCTTATTGAGCTTGCGTGTTAGCTACAAGTTGTTCGTTGTGTATAGTTCAAAATTGTATTGCTAACTTTACAAGCTCAAAAGACTTCATATAAAAATTCGACTACTGAAGACTCAACCAACTGAAAAGAAGACGAGAATCTTCTCTTTCTATCACCACCGGCTCTAAAAAAGTCTAAACTGTAATACTCTGTGCAACTACTGCTACTACTTTGTATATGCAGATTATATTTATTTTTCCGTGTATAAAGTGCACAATACGCATTGGGTTCATATTATAATTTCTTACAGCTCTGATATCAGAATGAACAATGTAATATATTACATACTCTTGAGCTACAGTTGCAAGTATTTTTTTCTTTTCTTCTATAGTAAGGAAACTCTAAACTGTCATGTCACTCAATTTGTATTCTGGCCTTGAATATCCTCCAGGTGAATAAAAACTTAGAGAAATCTTGTTCGATACACAACTTGAGTAGTGTTAGTGTTCGTGTATTGAATTTTGATATAGTAGTGAAAAAGAAAAAAACGTGAACTATTGAAAGTGAAACTGACCCGAATATATACTTTATGTAGTTGTGATTTTCTCATCAAGTCAATAAAAGTTGCACACACTACAATTCTGCTTTATCTATATCAAGACTGCATAGTTTGTAGATGAAATGGAATTCAGTACATGGATGGTGACTTTTGGCGAAGCCAAAGTTTTTCTACTGACTTGTGATTCATGATGCACGTTACACTATACTCTTGTAAACAGCTCTTATAGAAGTTATATATCTTATAAGGATATAGTCACTTACTTAGTTACAGACAGAAGAAGCTTAGTGGGTGAAAGCATTCAACAAGTGTTTCACATGAGTTTCACAAAAGACAAGAAAGTTGACAAAACTGTTTATTACCACTATAGAACTATTGACGAACTTACATATATATATATATATGAATGTGTCATAATACAACTGATGAAACATTGAAGGAGAAAGTTGGATGAAAAGTCTATATATGCTTCTTACCTTGCATGTGTACCACCTGCTAGAGAAAAGTTTACAAGTGTACTTTGCTTTCTGATTGGTTGCGATCTGCAGCCCATGTGATATTTTGAGTTGTTGTTCATGAGCTGAAAGAAAACACTTGATTACTATATCTTTACCCCGGTGACTTGTTACTTTTAGTAAATCGTTGTCCGAAATTAATATCTATAAATATTTGCACTAGAATAACCTTGAAATCTGATATTCAGTAGAAACTTGAAAACATTCGATTTTGATCTGATGGTTTTATACACTTAAGTATATAAAGAAAGCTAGCACTAGTTACTACTTTTTTATTTAAAATTCATTGTAATGAGAGTCGTGAGAAAATTTCAAAGTGGAAGATTTTATGAAATACTCAAATACGACTAGTACTAGAAACAGAGAAAAAAAGGATAGTACAAAAAACATTCATGAAAACTATCAAGCGTTAGATGCTAAATTAGGGGGTAAAATCGTTTGCCGTATCAGACGCCGTTGGATATTATAAGTGATTTGAATGTTTGCTCTACGTGCTACCTCTCATGTAAAGCTCTATTTGAATCGCAACGATTTGAATTGGTGAATTTATTACATATGAATAACCTACATACATCAAGAATATATTATTTTTTGAAATTTACAATTTAATTCAACATGATTTTTAACTCCCTTCTAGTTTCCATTCCTCTTTTCCTGATTTTTTTTGCCTCAAGAAGAAGACATTCAAGATATGCATGTAAACTGTGAGAAAAAGATACAAAGAAATGAGTCATAACGCAAGAGTACATTCAGTTTTTAATTGGCAAAACTATTCCAAGCATAAGAGAGAAAGAGAGAAACTTAGATTATCATTTCATTTTTCCAGAAAGATGAGAATTTTTGTCGTGTATAATACTTTTTCTTCTAATTGCTCTTCGTGGTAAATTGTCGCTGTGTCATTTGAAGCAAATAAGTACTTGCTACAAAAGCTAGGAGGATTATAATGTCAAAAACTGTAGCCTACTTTATGGTATATATATATATATGTATTCCTTTCTGAAACTGATGAAGCTAGCAGAGTCATAATGCTGAGGATAGTGACATCAAGTTTACAATATGACACATACGTATATAGATATTATTATCAGTATTTACAGTAGTGAAGTCACTATAACGTAAAACTCAATCCACTATAAAGAAGAAAGAGGATTTAGTTGTGCATGTCAAAAACACGACGTCACTGTATACAAGGAATTTCTAAGGACATTTCAAAAGCAAGAATACATGCATGCTACCGATTCTTAGATTCTAAATGCTTTTTTTTGATGAAGAATTGCCTGTATGAGGCTGACAGCAGCATTTGTTGAGGATTATCAGTGTTAGTCTAATTTCCATTTGACTTTGACTGTGACGCCAACAAGAAAGAGGAAAATATTGATTTATTTACTAGAATGATAAGTAGTTCAAAAGTAGTCAAGGTTTTGCCATCCGTGACATTTCTAAATAAATGAAAGAATTTATATATGTATACTTTCTTTTTTACTTTCTTTATAAGTCCAACATTCAATTACTTTGGCGTATAAGTGGAATAGAATGAGACAAGCAGAGTCTCAAGTTTATTAGTTGATGGACTTTTTACATTATGAGATTGCGTGTTTTATTTGTATATACTTTACTATCACTATATACATACGCAGCTAGAGTTTTAGAAAAATCTTTTCAGAGTAACTGAGGTTGTATAGATTTCACCTCAAGACAGCAGTTTTAGCACTAACAAACAAGATAGGATAGGAGCATATCGCAGTTTGCTTCTCTCTTCTACTATATATTATGCTACTCACTACTACCTTTTGAAAAATACCTTGCTTGAAAACATAGAGTGAGTTACACACTTTCACTGTTTCTTCTACTTCTTTGTTGTTGATTTTTTTCTAGTGCAACTTCCGCTAAAAGTTGCATCTTCTTCCCTCTCAATGTCTCACTAACTCAACTCATGCTGTGCTCAGATATCATATAGTTTTTCTCATCTCAATGTGTTGTTCTACTTTTATTTTTTATTTCTTAAGGATCAGATTATGATGTAGTAAAGATGAATGATGGCTATGAATACATTGTGAAAGAAATAAGTCGTGCGTAACTTTTGAAAGTGAAGACAAATAAGAGAAAGTTACACATGCAATATACTATATATAAAGAACAAAGTTGTAAACAAGTCTTGGCTGCAGAAAAATGAAAGATTGACGAATGAGCGAGAAAGAAAAGAATTTTTTTTTGAGATTATAGAGATTAGTAACTTTTCACTTGTGGAGAAAAAGTGTTAGCTACAGTAAAGTATTCACATATAATTCATATAAATATCACGTCAACTTTTATTCTCATTAGTTGCTCCTATTATTTACGTATAAACTTACCTTCCCACCTTATTCATAACCAACACTTTCTATATTTATTTTTTATGTATGTATATAAATATACTGAGAAGTTGCGTGCATAAGCCAATAAACGTTAAATTGTTCAATGTAAACTATTATCATGTGTGTATATATATTTAGATGCATGCAGTGAGATACCAACACTGGAATTGTGTCACATGCCAGAATTCCTTTAACTACTACTGGTATATACATATCAAATATCAATTTTTATATAAAAGTCTTGGAATCTGACAAATTGTATTGCTGATGACCTTTCCATTGTTCAACGTCTTTGGCTGCTGAACTTTGAATGAATCTCAGCACTATATTGTTAAGAAAATAAGAAGAATCTATATTTCTAAGAAATGTCATGCCATCGATGATGAATTCTTTTTGTGTATGGTAACAACAATAAAAAAATGCTATATTTAGCAGAAATATCATCATATCTTAGTTGCCCTAATCTAAACATTGACGAGCTACATTTAACTAGTTATTCTAGAAATTTCTAACTATAGTGACACAAGTGAATAAATGAGGTTAAGAGATCAGATATGAGAGCATTATCAATCTCTATAAAAGTATTGCTTTGTGCTTTTAACTTTTATTCTTAACTACAAGTACTACTAACACAAGAGTAGTAAATATGTGAAAGCTATTAAGAAGTTTTCGCATAATTTTTTGCTAGCGCTACACTACACACACTACATTAGACCTAAGTGCGAAGAGTACTTAATTAACAGAAATTGCATTACAACACGAACTACTACTACTCTAGTTTCTAAGAAATGTTACATGCATCTAGAAATATGTACAAGAGTCAACGACTATATGAGGTTTTATCCAAGGCTTTTTTAAAGGAAAAACATTTTCGCCAAGTATTTAGCTCTCATGTTATCTTATGGCATGTAGTATACTATTACCAACGTCAACTTACATTTATCCTCATATTCATTGGTGAATTGTGAACACGGAAGACGGAAAAAAAAGTGAAAGCTAAAAAAGAAAACTGTCTCTGACTCACAGTTGAGTTCTGACCGTTCTCTCTAACAGCTTGTGTTTTATTGTGGTGTAAAATTCTTCTCCTTTGCCAGTTGAATTATATATATACACGCTGTGATTCATTTTCAGACCGAGTAGTTTGTCAGTCAGTCAGTTCTTGGAGTATTACATTTTATGTACAGAGCAACTTGTGGGACTCAATGAGACGTAAAATACTTTGAGTGACGCTTGCTTGTTGACTACACAAGTTTCTTCTTTTACTATTATAGATCTCTAGACTTTCTAGTGAACCAAGTTCTTGCCCATGCAACAGTAAAGATGTAACTAAATTCTTGTCATAGGAAACAACTTGTCAAGACGTATTCTTCTCTCTTGTATGTGCGCTCGTGTTGTTCTTTTTTTCAACTCTTTTTCATAGAAAGAGTTTCTTCTCGTTGTTATTTGTGTTTTTCCTCCATTGAAAGTTGAAACTATACGTAAACAACTATATATCTATAAAGTACGTATTATCTACCAAGCTCAATTCCAGATTTCTTGAAAAAACCTCACTCTCGTAACCCCTGCTCTTTGAACGGTTAATTGAAACTAAACATTTTCACTATGTGACTTTCTCTGTGGACGTATTTACTTCCAATAAGATATATAGTGAGATACAATTTTGTACAAACGTAAATTGCTTCAGAGACTTTTCTTTCTACTCGTATATTCAATTGTGAACGGTGGTAATTCACGATGGCAATGTACGATGCTGGAAGACTTGGAACGTCAGGTCGTCGTAGTGGAAATCCTCACGGTGGACCTGAAGGAGAGATGGATGCACTTCTACTAGGAAAAACACGGGTAATGCAATTTGTTAGATTTATCTCTTTACATTATAACATTACTTTAACTTTCACTTGAAAAAAAATATATTACAAGATGCATATATCTAGTGCTAGACTACTGTCGACTACTTGTCGCTTTCTATGTTGTTTTATATAATAATAATAACTACAACACATATATGTACAGTTTACATTAGAGTTCTATGACTTTCTCAGGAAAGAAATTGTTTCATGTTGTGAGTGAGTCAGTCGCCAAAGAAGAATAAGTTGTGCATAGTGTATATATTTTGTACACAGAGTGGCGTGCACTACAGCAAATATACAATGAAAATGAAAGGACGGCCAAAAGGTTTTCTACTGTAGCTTTCACTCTTGAACTTTACTCAAGCATGTGCACTCAAAAGATTCTCAGCAGTTTGAAATCTCTTTTATCTTATAAAAGTAGCACTTGAACATTATATAGAGCCGTAAGGCAACCCCTGCCAATATAGTATGTAAATGAGTCTTATCGCCTCATTATCTCCGATAATCAGGGTTGCCTTACTGCTCTGTCTATATATTTCTTATATGGAAAATTACAAGGGAGTATTAAAACAGACGTGCGTTAGCTAAAAAAACCAGTTAAATGGACGTCTTTTGAACGCTTCCTTTGCTCATTTGTATAGATAAGAAAGATATTTAGAGCTACACCTACCGCAATGTGGGCTAAAAAAAAAAAACAGAAATTAATAAATAAAATAAATAAATAGATATAAAGACAACAGAAATTCGACACTGATTAGAAAAGTTTACTATTTACGTTGAATATCATTATGAACAAAATGTAGAGAAAATATCTTTATATGTACCCGCATAGTTGTATTACGCTTCATGAGACTTTTTTTCAATTGCTTTTTTGTATAACGAAACCGATTTTCCTTCCAGTACTTTTGTGGTTCATCTAACAGAAAAAGAATGAGAAATTTGTTTTGCTTTCACTATTTAATGTAAATTCCAAGAAAGTAAAATAGTGAGCAATAAAAGAACTCTTTTTTTGCTTTTTACACTAAATCAGTGATCTGAAAAATGATTCAAAATGAAAATTTCTAAAAAAAAAACTTATTCAATGGACTTTAGGAAATCATTAATCTCTTGATAGATGAAGCTTGCACATTTGAAAAGAGTGATTGAGGTTGAATAAACAAAACAATAAAATAATATTGAGTTAGAAATTTATTGTCTGACTTTATTGCAGAATGTACAAACACAACATAAACTCAACAGCTATTTTTTAATATTGTACATATATTTCATCAGTATTTACTTACATAGAATAGATTCTCACGTATTTTATTTTTTATTGAAATAAATATTGTATTTGTGTAATTGACTAATTAATTTTATCTTTGGAAGTAATTAAAAAAAATTTCTAGGCAATTCAATTTTTGAAGTAAAAATAGCATAATATAAGTCACAAGTAAAATAACACCGTTATACATACTGGGTTGTTCTTTCTTTCGTTGAGTTATATTTGATATATGTATACGGATCCCTAAGGAATTGCATTGAATAGATTTCCCATTTAGTTATAGGCGCATACAACAGAGAAAATATATGAGATATAATAAAAGCTATTACGTTTGGTTAGCAGTGAAAATTTGAATTGAAACTATTCACCTAGCTTTTCTTTACACAGCATACTTACTATATCTTAAGCCGATTGAGTGTATGTACGTTTGTATAAACTTCAATTTGAAAAATTGCATACATTGCGAACAATATATATAAAAGCATAGACATAAACTAAGATTGTCACTGCGTAAAAAAGAGAGAAACAGGCACTTTTACAATTTCTAGGAGGAATAAACAAGTAAAAGTGGCTAAAATTGCTGTCGATGTGTTTGAATAGACATAATGGTTTGTGAAAGCTGTCAGAAAGTGTTTTCCCACAGGTGTAGTTATAAGGCTGCCATTGACTTATTGCGTACTCTTTGAATACATACAATTTAATACCCGATGGACAACTACAAGCAGATGTCGAAATGAGATTGAACCTCCTCCCATTTTAAGAGGAAATGGGCTGAGTTAAAATGACGCGCTAAACCCACTAAATTTGAATTAGCAAATTAACAGTGCTAATTCAAATTAGTAGGTTTAGCGCTTCATTTTAACTCAGCCCCTTTCCTACTTAAAATGGGAGGAGGTTCAATCTCATTTCGACATCTGACTACAAGCTAAAAGTAGTACAACATTTGTGGGTTGTAATGACACACGTGGTCTTTGCTTTGAAACGTTGAAGTAGAGAAATAATATCCAAAGTAGAAAATATACTTTTTATCACAAGTACTTTCAAAATTGGATTGACAATGTTTCATTAATGTAACATAAATGCTCTTTAATAAAGACACAATAGGAAACTTCTAAACACAAGAATTCATTCTTACATCGACTATGAGAAGATTCTAAACATGTATTCAACTTGTTGCAGTTTCACTAATCTGCGTCATCAGCCTGTATGATTAATTAGTATTCTATACAGAGCTTTTTTGTATAGATTCGTTGTTCAATTACATTAAAGTGACAATATTAAATTAAATTTATTCTGGAACCTGGAATAAATTTGATTATAAGATTACTAATCTGGCGATTGTCACAAAGACGAAAAATAAATTGGTTTTGGTTATCTTCAAAGTAAAGAAGCAGTAAAGAATCACATAAAGTGTCATTTTAAATTACGGACAACTGTAGTGCGAGCTTTGTATTGCACGAGTTGTTGTTGGTAGAAATTTTACTTATCCCACAAATTGAATTAGAAACTTTCTCAAGTGTAAAGATTGTGTTTTGTACATCTAAAAGTAAACATCGATTAAATAGGTGTACTTATAGCATATACTTTATTGAATTTACATATAACAAGAAGGCGAGTATAATGATGTGTATTTAACCATGAAAAACTTTTTCTTGTTTCTATTCATGTTGCTAGAATGTGAAACTTGTTGTCCACAAGTTGTAGATTTACTCATCAATTATAAATACCTCTTGTGGTTTAAAGAGAAAACTTTCTCTTTCATTTTATCTTTTCCAAAATGTGAGTATATTATGTACAAGTTACAAGAAAGAACTTCTCACGGTGATAAACTATAACTTTTTATTTAGGTGTGGTATGCATGAAAAAAATTTACGAAACATTAGTTAGAATCAATTGTTTTAGCAGCAACAACTTGATGTTATAGCAAAAGTAAAAGTAGTAAAGATTTATTTACGAGATCAAAGCAGCAGCAGTAGCAGCACAGGATAATTACTTTCTAACACTGTACTCTTGATATAAATAGGTATATTTGACATGTCTTTTGACTTGAGAGCTTTTGTAGTAAGTAAAGTACATATAATATATATAGTTGGCTTGTTTCAACTTTATGTTCCTTTGATGATACATTCTCTTCGGGCATCAAATAAAAAAAGGTAGAAGCATAGTCAAATAATTCTGGCATTAAAAGCACCATAGGGAATTTTCTCTACTATTTCTTTCCTTTACTTTTACATAAAATTTAAAGACATTTACTTTTTCTTCTTGCAAGTAGAGAAAAATTAGAATAGGTATTGTGGCAGAGAACATTTTATAACTAATTTGCGAGAACAAAGTATGGAGTAGTAACATTATCAATTTTAGGTAGAGTAAATAAATGGAGTAAATGCGTAGTTGAATGCTGATGATGAAGGAGTTCAAAGTGCTTTTTATTTCTGTTCTATTATGTCATAAGTACTACATAAAATAAAACGAAAAGAAAAGAAAAGAGAAAAGTGGATATATAGTGAAAATAGTTGCAATTGTGTGTGTAAATGATGTCATGTGAATTGAAGAGAAGAGTCTTCCGGAATAATACTTGAAAGGCTTGAGAGTCAGTCACTCAGTAATATGTACTAGAAGAGAAATATGTTATGATTACTATTGTGTCAAAGTACATTCAACTCTCTTCACTCCAATTGACTAATTTGACTTCCGACTAATTTATATTATAGTCAAGAAGTATAAAATAGGAAGTACTACTCGTATATATAAATTTTTATATGTCTATAAGCTCAAATTGGTTTTTTCTTTGTATTCTTTTCCAACTCCTACATATATACCAGCTAATGAGACATGATGTGATGTGAATTGACATTTTATGAATTAAATATAAGCTTCACTTCGCTTCAAATTACTATACTTTTCTATACTGTCTTGTTTTCGTTTAGGATTTGTGAAGTGCTATAAGTTGCATCATACAACTATATAATACAAATATATGTTATATATACATATAACACACAACTATAAATTGCGTTGGATTTTGTCTGAAATTGTAAGCAAATCGATCGTATCATGAAGTTTTGTTTTTTTTCCAAGCTAATCTGCCTTTGCACTCTACATATTGGATGTTGAAGGTTTGTTGCTGCGGAAGTTACGCTTATATTACAAAGAAAGATCAACATTTATCTATTTTCCATGTTGTTTGCATATATACTACATTTCAATGTATATTTATGTCGAATCTATACAAAAAAGAAGAAAATCACCAGATAAACAACTATAGAAGAAGTTGTATAGAATTTCCAACGGAAGAGACTCACTAGTTTTCAACACTCGTGTTTAATTTCACTTCCCCTCAATTCTAGAGAGCAATTTTATTCAATAAAAGACGTAATTAGTTAAGAGAAGAATAACTATAATAAGTTTGGAATTTAGTAAAGTTAATTAAGCTCTAATGTATACTCAAGAAACCTTAGGAAGCAATTAAATGATGACTATAGACTAATTATAATAGGAAGAAAATTATGAATAGCTCACAATTTGTAATCCACAGTAATTTTATCTAATTAGTCTCATTTGCTTGATTCTACTAGATTATTGGCATCATTATTCCTGCGTCTTGAAAAACTGTAATTATAATTAGTTGTATTATGAATCATTGTAGTAAAAAGAATATTGCAAAGAAAACTTGAGACAAGAAGACGAAGAAGAGAAGAAGAAAAGAAAGTCATGAAAAGGAGTCGCAACTTTTTTCGATTCGTCTTAAGAGAAAGGGATTGGATTGGAAATGTATATATAATTCTCGAGAGATGACACTAGGGATGTGCTGTTGAAGTTTAGTTCAGTGAAAACACTGATACAAAAGTAGAAAGCCGAGAATTTACTCCAGTAATTTGTCTCTGTTCAGATACTCATATTCTTGTTGTGACTTTTGTTACAAACCATACACAATATTTGTATGTACTATCTTCTATATGTACAGCTTATTATTCTCTAGAGTGGCTCACACATGAAATCTGACAGTTGGCCTTCTGGTTCAGTTAAAATGAATGATTAATTAGTTCTCTCTTTCCATCTTGTACATTTAACGTGTATCATTTGGAGGGGAAGTCAAATAGCTCATATATAATTTGTCATGTTTATGAGAGATACTTTGATTTGTTGGCAGTTGTAATAGTGTGCAATAATGTTTACTTGCACATAACTTCGGGGTAAATTGCACATTTATTAATTTATTAATCTATACAATCTGTATATTGTATAATGAAGTGACTAACGAGCGAGAGCTATACAACAACACAAAGAAACTGCTTTCATAATAAAGGAAAGGAAAGGTACAGCTTATATTTTTATAAAAAGGCGATCATTAGAATGAGATTTAATGAATTTGAGTGTTTTATGTACTTAGTTGAGAAGCTTAAAGTTTTTCTTACGTGCCAGCAAAAGTCAGAAAGCTGTGAGTTAAGCTAAGTTTTATCTATCTTCACTTCATATCTACATTTACATTCAACTGACTTACATTTGAGTAAAAATGACTAAAAACTAATCAGATTTGAAACGATTTTTCAAGAATTTTCACTTTGACTTTTTTCTTGCAAATAATTCGTATTTAATAATATATACTTATTTTATTACGGACTTTTAAAGTCTCATTTAGTTTTTACGTTCTTATGGCAAGATATTTCTTTCAGAAAACTGAATTAACTCATATAGAAAACCATAGATGGGCAAGATACAGGGGGCAAGTATCTTCGAGATACTTTGCCAAGATACACTGTGCTTTGCCCCAAAGATCCGATACTTTTAAGGATACAGGGTTTTAGCTGAAGATACCGGATACAAGATACAGTATCTTAGATACATTTTTGACGGTAAAATGTATCTTAGGATACACTTGAAGATACTTT
>VCNE01006854.1:0-12993 GCA_009869805.1 Oncopodura yosiiana
CTCCAGTGAAAAATAAAACATTTTATATTTAAATACCTTCCAACTGTAGCATAGATTTTTAACTCGACTCGACTCCATGTTTCCCATTCGGATATATACACACAGAGAAAAGTGAAGCTCACTGTTGCACAACTGACACATATAATTAATATATAATAAATCATCATATAATTGTATAATTATATACCTCATAAATAATGACGGCAATGTCAGCGTATAACTTTCGACTTCATCCTATATATATATATATATTGCAACAACATTTTATAATAAATAATAAAAATAAAATATATATAAAATTCTGCCTTACAAGAATATCATTCTCTTTTCTCAAACTCAACAAATAATAATAAGTATAGGACGAAACGCAAGTGATAAGTACAAAAACACCATTAAGTAAATAATGAATGGCCACAGGTCTCGAATCCAGGTGACATTTTTTAACTAAAGAATTTAATATGTAATGTTTCTTTCCAGATCTCTCAAAATTCTTTTTAACAGTTTGTCTCACTTCCAATAAAAGTTCTCTTAAAATATTCCGATGTAGAGCTGCCGCAGCTTCTTCATCATTACAACTAAAATCCCATGCACAGAGAATTGTTCGGAAGTAATCTTTACGAGCTATTCCTGGAATACGACTTTCCAATCGTTGAGTAAGAATTTGACGACGTACTCGGGATATCATGAATATTGAACTTATAAGAAATATTAGAAAATTCACTACAAGAAACCGATAGCCTGTACTATTCATTGCTGAGTCTCCTGCCTCTGTATAATTGTAGCGGCCGTAGTACATTAAAGAGTGAAATAAGTAGCCCTAAATAATATTTAAAAAATAATAAAAAATAATATTAGATATAATTAAAAAAATTAATTAATTACATTGCCAATAAATATGTCATCAAACTCAAGCTCTATATCATCATGTGAAGTATATCTTCTATCATGGCGTGCTAAATTTTTTTGAGGAAGGATGATAAAAATAAATCTACAAAATAATAATAATTAATATAATAATTATAGATTAGGGTACTTAAGAATTAAATAATGTAAGAGTCTTACGACACCATGAAGAATAAAATGTTGAGAACCAAAGTTGACCTAAGCCATCGGAAATACGCTGAGTTCCCAACACCATAAATACCATCAATATTATGAATATGAACACGCCAAATTGTGAAAGCTGCTATTAAATCATGAATCAGTCTTCTTGCCTAAAAACCAAAAAAAATAGTTCCCAATAATTTACTATTGTAGATTATTATAGTGGAGCTCTTACATAAATCCAAATGATGGCCAATTTACTCCTAAAGTATTTCTCATTAATCCGTTTACTTTCAAACTTAGTGAGAGCTGAAGCTTCCAATTTTCTTTTATATTGAATCTTATTGCTAAGATGGTCAGCAACTTTTCTCATATTTTCTCTATTATAGAACAACACAAATTACTCATATAAACAACTTCCTTAAATCCAATATATAAAGTTGCAATATAATTACAATTTTTCCTGAACGTTCAACGTATCTCTTTCAGCAACAATTGACATAACACTTTCCATTTCTTTGGCATCCAATCCTTTCCTCTCAGCTTCCATCGACCTTCTTTTAATTCCCTGAAAAAAATCACCAATGAAACAATGCACCAATTTCGACCCAATTTTTTTAGCTTACTTCAGTAATTGCAGCGAAAGTAGCTTTAGGACCCATATGTTGTCTTTTGGCTTCTTCAACAACAGTAAGCAGCGAAGGAATGACTTCCATAACTTTTTCTTTAACTTGAACTCCACCATGAGAAGGAAGAGCAGCATTAACCTGCTTAACCCATTGATCATAAGTTCCAGCTTTAGCAATATGTTCAGATTCCAATGGATCAATTTTCAAATCAGAATTATTCCCACTTCCAGAGCCAATAGAAACTCTTCTAAAACTCCCGAATCGTATATAAGTCACGTCATCATTGTTGTCACCATTTTCAACAATTTGCTCACTGCCAATTCCTTCTAATTGACCTTTTGTATATCGAATTTTATAACCTGGCTTATTTCTACTCTGGAGAACTGGAGAAAATGTTTCTTGATTGTCTTGATGAGTTTCTTCAATTGGTGAAATGGCATTTGGTTCTGGTGTCCAGAAAATGGAGCAGAATTTTTGCCAACAACTTTGGTCTTTGGGTCGAATTTTTGGTTGCTCATCTCTGGAACAAATTGGACCAACAATTTCTCTCTCTTTAGCTTGATTTAAAGCTGCTTCAATTCGACTCACTTCTGCTAATCTTTCTGATAGAGTTAATTTTGGTTCATTTTCTTTGGCATGAGGTGAGCCTGGAGCCTCCAGTTTTCGAATTGTTTCTTGAATTGTTTTTGGAAGTGTAGAATGTTCGAGAAGTTCCAAAGAGTCGATTTCTGAGTCACTCAGAACTGTAGCTTTAGTTTTTCTCCGTGGTTTCTTTTCATCTGATTTATCTACGTCAATTACAACATGTTCGTCTTTTTCGCCAGTTTTTTCTGGTTCAGTAGGCATTGTTGCTTATTTACTAAATCACAAGTTTAATAAGAATTTCAACAATGAGCGATGATGGTGGAAGTTTCGAAGAGTGTGAGAATTGGTGCAGCGAATTCAATAAATTGTAACAAGGCAACATTGTGCTACATCTCAGTGATAATTTGGCTGGTTCTAAATATTAATTATGATGAGCTAATTAAGAGAAATGGAATTCATGATGATGAACCAAAAATTACATGAATGACGCCATTTCACTTTGTTCACTTGCGCTGCTGGGCTAGAAATTGCGAATTTTGCGGGCGACCTTCACCAATTCAATTCACTTGCATTTTTGATAATAAAAAAAGGACGAGAAGAAAAAAGACATGTAAATTAATTAATTAGTAAAAAGTAACCTAGCATATTGACATTAGTAAGTTATTGTTTAATTGACTGTCATAAGAATTAGCTTCCAAAGTTGACAATATTTTCATCATTTAAATTGTAAGTTTATAATACATAATAAAGTTGCTGATTACGTTGATGGTATTTTTTATTGAGTGACATTGGCATACTTTCACTTTTAACAATGACAATATTATTAGTGCCAATGAACTCTGTTAATATACATTGAAGTTATTTAACTATTGATGTTAAGGTGTGAAGGTATTAATATTAATTTTGTGTATTATTTTATTTTTTAGAGTACAATTAAATTTTTTCGGTGACCACCAACCAAACCAGTGAAATTAAAATGTCAGTGAGACAAACTCCATTAACTTGTCATGGTCATACTCGTCCAGTAGTTTATTTGGCTTTCAGTGGAATTACGGATACTGGCTACTTTGTCATTTCAGCTTGTAAAGGTTTGTTAATTAATTAAATATTGATTATTGATGATGATGATGATAATAATAATATTTTTTGCAGATGGCAAACCAATGTTACGGCAAGGTGACACTGGAGATTGGATAGGAACTTTTGAAGGACATAAAGGAGCAGTTTGGGGTGTAGCATTAAATTATGATGGGTCAAAAGCTGCAACAGGAGCTGCTGATTTTAGTGCCAAAGTAATATTTAATAAATGATAATAATTTTTAGAAATGATTTAATGGAAGTGTATTTTTTTATTTTAGATATGGGATGCTCTAACTGGAACAGAAGTTCATTCATTTCAACATCAACATATTGTCAAATCTGTCGCATTTAATCCAAAAGGTAATTTATTGGTGACTGGAAGTAATGAGAAGATAATTAGGATTTTCGATCTCGAGCGTCCAGATGCAGGTGAGTAATTACATTAAAGTATATATAGTTAAGATTTAATTTTGACGAGATATTATTATTATTATTTTATGATTATTATTACAGATCCAGTAAAGATGACGGGACATGAGTCAAATTTAAAACACTGTGCATTTTACGGAGAGAATTTTCTTATCAGTTGTAGTGATGACAAATCCCTGAGAATTTGGGATGTGGCCAATGCTCAAGAAATACGACGACTTGATTTTCCTCATGTAGTTAGCGACATTGAAGTGTCACATGCAGCTAGAAGATTGACTTTGACATATGGAAATACTGTTGCATTTTTGAATTTGGACAAGTAAGCAAATATTATTCACTAATTCTATTTTTAGTAGGTATCAATTAATTGTAATTTTTTTTAATACAGTCTAGCAGTAATTAAGGAATTTGAAGTGCCAACTCAAGTACATTCCGCCTCTGTAAAACCCGACCAGTCTATTTTTGTATGTGGTGGTGAAGACTTTAAAGTAAGTTTTCTCAATTTATTAATTTTCACTTAAAAATCTAATGCTAATCCTCCTCTAATTTTTGTTTAGATTTACAAATATGATTTTGATACTGGAATCGAATTAGAAGCATTCAAAGGTCATTTTGGTCCAGTTCATTGCGTCCGTTTCTCACCTGATGCTGAGCTCTATGCTTCTGGATCTGAAGATGGAACTCTTCGTTTATGGCAAACAAATGTTGGGAAAAATTACGGCCTTTGGAAATGTGTTGGAACAGAAAATGGAAAATCTTCTATGGAATTAGGTGTTGGTGGTGGTGACATGTAAATAGACCACAAAAAATTACTAATGGTTTATTACAAAAAACATTGAAAAAAATTTTGTACATGTGAATAGCGTTTAGGCTGGACCTCAAAAATTAATTTAAATTATGAAAATAAACTATTTAATTCACATCATCATCAAAAAAAATGTCAGAGATGTACTATTTTTTTATTATTGATTTATTCTAGAAAAAAATGTTTTTATAATACATTTCATACAGTCACACAGAATATTTATTTTAATTGTACAATATTCATATATTCTTTTTTTACACGAAGATCATCATCATCATTCCAACAAAATAATATTTTACTTCTATCACAGAATACATTTGTAAATTACAATCAAATTATTAACATTCATTTTTTATTAGAAATTCGTACCTGCCAAAATTCCAAATTGATTTTCTTTTTTTATATAGAATTATTTATTATTCTCACTATAGTATATAATTATTTCTTAAATATTTATTTAATTTACAATTATTTATAATCAGTCTCTTTTGCAGAAAATTGCATCATATTATCAAAAAAGTTAGTAAGATTTTTCATAGGAAAAAAGTTATAGACAAGAAATTCATATATTTACAATTTAGTATTAGAAGTGAGAAGCTCATTAAGTAATTGGTAACTAAATTTTGTTTTTAAATATATACATTATAGAGAAACTGGGATTAACTAAATTAGTAATTTGTATGTAAATATATTCAGAAGGAGACTCCATCAAAACCAACATGTGCCAAGGCTAAAAAAAAGAATGCGTGATGTGATTTAGTGATGATGGCAGGAAGAAGAGTAGCTAGGAGGAAAGGCTTTTTTCTAAGGAAATAATTAGTAGAATTAATTAGTATATTAATCAATGTATATATAATTAATATTTTTCAAAATACATTATTATTATTAGATGGTGGAAGAAATGAGTGAGGTCTTCTGCTGAATCTTCCACGATTACGTCTGCGGCGCAAGCTATGATTCACAACATTGAAAATATTATTAAATCTTCCATTTGAAAATGCAGGTGAGAAATTTACATCATTAGATGGATACGAGTTGATCATAAATCCACATTGACTCATACACACATCATCATTGACAACATCTTCTCTCCGAGATTCATGGAATAGTCGAGTACAACTTGTGATTCGGAGTGATGCACATTTGGCCTGGAAAGTAAAAAAATTAATTTTGTCGTGCTGTGCCATTTAAGCGTGACTATATATAAGTTAATAAGCGTAGTGCAGAGTAGAGATGATTTAATTAAATTAATTGTTAGTATTATATATATATATATAGTGGAGTCCACTGTTAATTAGAGAAGTCTCAACTTACCCCTTCAGGAGAGCAGATACAAGAAACACAAGGTGATGGTAAATTAGCTTCTCCAAGTGCTAATTGCTTATTACCAACTTGACATCCTTTTCTAGACTGAGGAGTAGAAGATGTAGGTGGCTCAAACCAAGCATTGAGATTTAGTGCTGGAAGACGATCGCAAGGCATTCGTGGATTCAAAGTATTATGTGGAGCATCTAGAGCAGATTTCTGAATATCAGCACTCATATCCAAATTGTCACAGACGACTTTGGACAATGTCATTTTACGAATCTCATGCTAATTGTTGTGGAGTGAAGCGAATGACAGGGTCGTTTGTTTCATACCAGAAGCGATCACATTGACGGAATCTTTTGAATTGAGTTCCAATGATGCCTGCAAGAGAGAGAGAACATCATAGAGCATTAGACCTGCTTTTTATTTTAGTCCCTTTTTCATAAGCTAAGGCTCTGGAAATTGAGTCCAAAGGTAGAGTTTAGAGCATTCTGGACAAATAGAGCTGAAAATATCCTGGAGAAAGTTGTCCAGATTTGTCATTTTTTGAACACTGGAAATAATTCTGAAGCTTGTGGTAAGGCTGAAGAATAAGATAGTGACTAGCGTTTACAGAAGCAAAAAAATACTAAATCTGGACAACTTTCTCCAGGACATTTTCAGCTCTATTTGTTCAGAATGCTCTTAGCTTTGCCTTTAATTTCCAGAACCTTAGCTTATGATAAAGTGCCTTAGAAGAAACGATAGAGACTGTTAACTTTACGATTCTTACATGACATAGTTGGTCCAAGTAGTCCACCTTGCACAGGTCTTTCAACAAGTGATCCAGTGAAAATATCAATATCATCAACATGAGCATAAACAGTTTGAAGTCTCTCAATAACATCAGTAGGAATCTCACTACTCAAATCTTGGAATGACGTAGCTCTCTTTAATCCACAAGCTTCACGATAATTATTATAACCAGAAATTCCATGATCTCTAGCTCTCTGAATATTCAAAGCTATCAAGTCCATTCCACTGAATTGCTTCCTCTTATCTTCAAATAAATGGTTAGAAATCTCATTAGTTATAAAAGGATCCAATTGCTCCATAGGCTCAGCCAAAAGTCCACGAATTAATTCATCAACCATGAGTGGTTTATAGAGCATATCAGAATTAAAAAATCCATCACGAAGTTGAACATTTGGTGTCATGCCATGATATCTTGTATCCATTCTAGGTAATTGGGGTCGAATTAAACTATGACCAAAACGAAAAGCTGCTGCTGCAAATTCATTGTAAGCTGTTGCTGGACAATTGGGATCGTAGCTTGTGTAGTAACCTTCATTTTGAAGAGTTAGGCCATAAGCCATTATATTTGAAGGACCTAATAAACGTGGAAGGAGTTCAGAATACGTTATATGTTGATTGGTGGCTATCATAATTCGACGAGCTTGTTGGAAGATTCGCTCTTCGTCCCAATGTGGATTTAAGGCATGGAGATCATCAGCCCATTGGTTGTGTTGTCTATATGCAATAAAAAATTAATTAGTTAATTAGACACACTATAATATAAATTTAATATAGAGATATATATAGAGAAATGGATACCTAAGGAAAATAGTATGAACTGCTGCCAAAGCTGGTTGTTCACTAGCTCTAGGATCTCCAGCATAAAAACAATATCCAGATGGTGATTTACATTCTTTCAAAAAATTAATTTGTGGCATCAGAGCTCTGTATAGTTAAAAATAATATAATTAATTAGCTTTCTGATTTATGTATTTATATGAACTAATTAAATGGGAACGTACTTTGATCCATGAGTTGGATGCTGAGTCAAATTCAATTTACCCCCAGGACTTCTGAGTGACATAGCTTTACAAATATTTTCACCATAAATCTGCGAGCAATCCAAATAGGCTGAAATTTTGATTTATCTGTTCTCTTGGGCCGAGTCTCTGTTGACCTGGAAGTGATCTAGCAAATGGAATACAATATGGTCTTCCACTGGAAGTGTTCATTGCTGGATAATAAGAATCTCCATTTGGAACTTTGATAGGCCAACATTCAGGATGACTGGATTTGTAACTTTCACAGTCTCTGCAATTTAAAATTTTGTTATCTGGGCCTCTGTGAGTTGGAGTCAAAGTGACATCATGATCTATAACCCAACAAATCAATTCAGCCAATTAGATCATTTTGAATTTTTTAATTTGACCAATCAGTTCATTTCTTACCAACAAATTGAGCATACTGCATCAACATCAAAGTATGTCTGTTGCTCAAATGACTCACATCAATATGAATATAACTGGATACATATCTTGGTGTAGGGAGTGGTGAACCAAGTACAGAATTGGCTCTTGGTGCAGAGATTCCATCAGCATATGCTGAACCAATCATTCGATCAAAGGTCACAACACTTTTTCCCCATGCTGGATTTCTAATATTGTTACACCATCCTGAATAAGTTCGGTAAGGAGTATAAGCGTCGCAAGGTAGAGTTTCTTCATTAAGCCCACATTGAGGTCCAAGTCGTTTCTGAGCTTGGAGATAGGGACTCAAGTCAACGCTACCTAAGGAATTGTCACCAAAGCTAATAGCTTGACGTTTAGTTCTATTCCCATTCAATTTTTCGGCTTTTTCCCATTGCTTGAGAAATGCGAGTGAAGCAGCTTCCAGAAGAGTAGAGGAATTTGACAGAGCTAAAGCAGCAGAGTTTGGTGCATTGAATGCTGAGTAAGTTCCAATTGGTGATTTTGAGTCGGCTCCTTGGTCTATGCAATAAATATTAAAAAACAATAATTAATTCATGATGATGATGTAATTAGTAATTAAAGAGTCAATTAACTTACTGTCGAGCCATAATGAATGAATTTTCTTCTGTCGTTTTTCCCAGACTCGTTCAGCTTTACGAAAAACTTGAGCAAGAAGTTTGTCAGGAATTACAATCGTGTCATCTTCTTCATCTCTGAAAAAATTCAAGAATGAATGTCATTAACGATTATTGCTATATACAATGGGCTGATTGTTGTCGGCAATTATTGCATAAAATTCTTGACAAATTGCCAATTTGGGTGAGTAGAGAAAGATACCTACATAGTGTAATGTGGTGAGTTGATTTACATACAAATGGTGTACTAAAGAGATTCTAAACAAATGAAACGTTTACATGAATATGAATTTATTAGCTAATCAATTGAAAGGGTTGGCTAACAATGATATAAGCTTTTATTATGAATTTTATATTAAAGTGTAATTGTTGTGTGCACTTGATCTAAAGTTATGCAGTAATATAACTGACATCAATACTTTTATAGGCTCATGGGGTGAGAGAGATCAATAATCATTTGAAAGAGAGTCGTGTATGAATGTAATTTCCATTTTGTTACTGCAACAAAGTTCTCAACTCAGTTTACATTAGCCTAAGCTGTATAAGCTATATAAGAGAAGAGAGAATAGCTAAAGGAGTAAAAAGTGAGTGATGACCATTCAACATCTTGTTTGTTGATGATGTAAAAGAAGATAATTACAATAGTAGAATCTTGTATAAATGATTATATCATGTTATATCAAACTCATTAATCAAATGAAGGAGGCAGTATAATAACAATTATTTTTATAATGTGGATTTTTGACATAGTCTACTCATTTTGTAGACACTTGACTCGTTGTAGACATGTGATATATAATATATATATAGGAGGTCGCGAGTTCGAATCTTACGAGGAGCAATATTTTTATGCAATTTAAAGAATTTAATGTCATTTAGATAGATATGTGTCATCAAAATTTGACATTTTTTGCTACTAACGACAGATGAAATATGAGACTCATTATTGCAGTATATACTACTAGGTCCTGTGTTCAAATCCAAGGAGGAGCAATTTTAGGGGTTTAATTTTTTATGCGATTTTGTGACTACTTAACAACAGAGTTTAAAAGATATAAAAATGTGAAGTAAAAGTTTTTATGCTATTAACGTTAAAAAAATAAGAGACACTCGTTATTTGAAGTCCCGAGTTCAAATCCAACGAGGAGCAATAGCTTAAAATGTATTGGTGAGTTTTTGATGTAATAATCTACAGCATTTAGTGTTAAGTCTAAATTAACTTGGCCCTCTAATTAGTTGCGAGTGTAATTAGTATTAATAAATTAAATATATGTATACCTGGTAGAATCCAAAAGTGAGACAGAAACAGCATCACCTACAATACATATGATTCAAAAAAAATTACGCAATTAGTTAATTATTGAAATTGAGTATTCTTCAACAACTTCCTTCCTCTAGTTAACTACTTTAAGTAAGAAGCTAAACGCCAGCCAGACAGAAATAAACCTTGGCTCATTCTTTGGCTATTAAGTAACACACTACAGTTTTAAATCAATAAGCTGACTTCTCTGGCTTCTTCTATAGTAAAATTGAAATTAGCACAAGGTTGAGTTCTCTACTGACTTGACTAATTTGCCAATTAATTATTTCCCGTTGTGTGGTAATCTTTATGAGGAAGTTATCATAATTCTAAATGACTTTTCTTCTTCTCCTCTTAACTCTTATGAAAATATTTATAAGTTTTCGAGCGTCCGTCCACAACCATCAAAATAAATGCAAGGACAAGGTTATAAAATTTAGATTTAAGGCTGATGAACGATAGTTAAACTTCATAAAATCAACTTACAGTTAAAATCAATATTAGAACAATTCTCTACAAATTTATTGAATATAATTTTTCCTTTCCGGAAAAGCTGTGCCATTTAATTATTACTATGAAAGTTATTATTGTCGGCTTCATTTTTATATGTTATGTCGCATTTCATGCCAAGGAAAACAAGTTTGAAGTGAAGTGGAATGGAATCCAGAAAATATTTTTTCCTAGACTAAATACATTTTATAATACACTTTCTAAGTGTTAAATTATTTACCCAAATGATAGATTGTGTCGTTGATTCTCTCCTTTGCAGAAGTAAGAAGTACAATTGTATCTGTATGGTTCACTTTAAATCGACTTGCACTTCTTGTTTCCATTTGCTTCTTGAGTAGTAGTGAGTCATGGTCATCCAATTTCTCTGAGATTTCTGATTCAGAAGAGCAGTTGACCATCAACGGGAGTGAGAATAGGAAGGATGAAGAAAATAAAACTAAAATTAAACCCAAGGTCTCCCTGTTGTCAAAAATATAAAAGGATTAAGTTTTAGTAGGGCTATCAAGAATATTTTATTTTTAGTCAAATAAAACTCACTACTATATATACAACAATGAGTACATTGTTGTGTTCTCAAAATGTATCATTAGGATTAGTCTATTCAAAAGAAAAACAAGTTGTACCAGAGAATTCATCATAATGTCTCTATTTTTGTCATACTAGTTTAGACCTAAGGTTTCACTTTCAATTTCAAGGGATTTGAGACTACTGATGAGACTTTTGAATCTATGAATTGCTGTCTAGAATTCTAAAATGACATAAGGGTGTGGAACATCAATATGAATAGAAATGCAATTTCTCTAATATTAGTTTCTGTCTCACATTACATATTCATAAACGTGTTGTAACAATGTAAATCAAGTAACAATGTAAATAAAGAGTAGCAATTTCACTTTTTTCAACAATTCCTTAGGAATTTTTACAGATTTTCTCCTATAACATTTTTCTTTTAGCTAGTACTATAAATAGTAACGTCCTTGACTTTTCTGACCCAGCTTTTACTACTTAAAGCTCAAGTTCTAAAATCTTGATTCTTTTCTATTGCTATTCATATTGTTAAGAATCGAATTACAACAATAGAGAACACAGTTACCTACATTTGCATTTTCAATTGTTATTCTATTATCTCATAGAGCTCTAAATATCTCACAGGATTTTCTCCAGTATGCAAAATTATTAAAAGTTAAAACAGAATTAAATGAGAGCTGAATGAGACATTTTCTTATGCTAAATGCTAGAAGCTTGAGAATTGCTATATAGAATGACAAAATGAGAACTGATTTACATTATGCAAAATCGTTAGTTAAATGTTGTCAATTGAGAGACACGGTAGTGGAAATTGGTAGCGAGTTCATTAGCGTATTTGATAAGACTAATAATAAAATGCTAATGTTGACCACATTTGTTTATATCTCTTGGCTACTTTTTGACTCTTTTGACATAAGACACTATATTGTATATAGAGATAGAGGATATATAGTATAGCTATATACTCAATATTAATGTGATCAATTGTATACAGATATAATATCTCTTTTAGTGTGACACAGTATAAATAAGAGATGAAGAGAAAAACAATAGAGTAATACATAGAGAAGTGCAATTGCAATTGAGAGTGTTGCTCAATCTAATTGGGCACACTACACATAATAATTCAATCATATATGACATATACAATTAAATATATATTGTGGGAGCTCTCTATAGTTTAAAAACTATTGTGTCATATTGTATTTATTTGTACTTTCATGACGTTGAGTAAGAGTCTCTTTAATCACTTTTATGATTTTGTGACATTTTAGTTAAAGTGCTTTAAATTATTATATAATATTTAAATTGCAAAATTAAGTTACCTGTTGCACAGTAGCTTCATTGTAAAAACTGTCACTTATTTATCTTCACTTTTAAAGTCAATTAAGTCACTTAAATATAAAAAATCCAACACTGACTGAGTAATTAAAATTAATCTTCTGGAGCAAAAGAAGTTTCACATTGCCCCATAAACTCTAGTTATAAAATGAGTACTTATTTCTGGAACTTGGTGTACACTTAAGGGTCACTTTTTCTTGCTGCCGGCTGACGTGACACTCAACAACTGAGAGTGACCAACAAATCTTGAGTCCTATATATATTTTTCAATTCAAGAGCAAGACGAAAGAAGAATTAAAGAGTGGGCCACCAAACCAACAACAATAATATATAAAGTACCTTACAGCTCACTCAATAGCTCAAGTAATGAAGAAGTTTAGTAACCAAAAGTGAGATATAGATATATAGCTAAAGGGTTATAATTTCTTATATGAGTGAGTGATGGTCAAACGGAACCTGTGCAGCTACAAGTTATTATATAAGGCATATAAACTAATATATGTAACTATATACCACCTATGTTTTTGACAATAAGTTTCGCTTTCAATTCATTTCT
>VCNE01006859.1:0-12090 GCA_009869805.1 Oncopodura yosiiana
TACAACTTAAATATAGTTGATAGTAATAAAAGTAGTTCAAGAAACCTCTGTCTAAAAGTATTAGCATTACAACATAGTAGAGAATGTGACAACAAAATTCTTGATTATGATTCGCTCGTATATGTTACAACATACATTCAATTCTATTTATCTCTACATGCAGAACTGTCTCAAATGCGTAAATCTCTTTTTCACACTCACAATGAGTCTGTAGTGGTAGTGGTGGTGGTGGTAAGTGGTAAGAAAAGTTAGATTTTTATCAAGTAATAGAAGAGAAAGTTGTATTTCTTGAGAAAAGCATTTCATTGGTTTGTTGTGTAGTATAGAAGAAGAGTGTATTACATTGCAATCTTGAAAATGACAGTACAGTACGAGAGAGTCAAGTGAAGAGAAGAGTAGTGAGTACGAGGAAAAAAAGTGATACAGGAAAGTATCAAATAGATTTCAGTAGGAAAGGAGATTGATTTTCTTCCCCTGTAAAATTACCCATTTCCTTCTTTTTTTTTGATATGGAAAGGCTCATTTACTCAAAAAGAGTTACAAAAGAGGAGAAGCCCATCTCAAATTTATTTCGGAAAAAATATGACTTCATAAAATTCTATTGCTTGCCAATCTCTTCACTCTTTCGTGAAGTATATACTATATATATATAGGGGAGACTTAAGATATGGCCTTTTTTATTTTCATGCCGAGTTTCAACTTTCACTTATAGCATTTCTATATTGCTATATATATATAGTAGATTCATACTTGTCTCTTCTACTCTCTAGTTTTCTGGTTTTCTCTTCACTAACAAAAATCTTTGCTTCATGGTACGTTTTACATACTGTAAAAAAGTGTGGCTATCACATATTAAATGCCTACCGTAAAATTTATAATGATAGTGAAGTTCTAATAAAAACCAGACTACTATTACAAGTCTCAGAATTTCATACCGCCTTAAAAATTAATATAAGGCTCATCAAGCATTAGAGATGACATACACTCAATTAACATAAAGCATAGTTTCTTTTCCTTACTGTTGTTTTCACTAGGCTTCTTACTGTTTTGTTGATATGTATGCAAATTTAGTGTTTATCCTGTCAGTTAGGTAGGTTGAGTTGGCTCTCATCTAATTTGTATTCCTCTGAAAAACGTTACGTTGCTTTTCTTATATGTCAGTTGAGTTGACTCCTTGACTAATTCCCACTCTTCTTATTCCACACGGATCTATTACATTATCCATGCACTCAAGTTTCCAGTGCACAACAGTTAACATCATCTCAGTCTAAGCTACATGTAGAGCTACTTAAGATACTTTTATTCTAAGCAGAGAGCTCAAGTACCTAATTTATTTATTGTTGTCTAGCTCATTAGGACATTTAGTTTTTCACTTGATCTCTCTTTCTACTCTTAGTTATTACACTACACTATATCTTTTATTTGTGGTCAGGAAATGGAACATTTTGACATTTTCCTCACATACTTTTTCTCCTAATAGAATTCAAATGTCGAATTTAAATCCGTACAAATGTAGAATTGCATTTGGGCCTACTAATCCAATGCAAAATTTTCTAATCAGTGTCGCCATAAAATGCTGCTTACTTTTACGTACAATAAACTTGAGAAATGCCTGTAAATGTTTTACCACTCATTTTGAAGTATTATTTAAAATTGACAACCTGGGTAGGAATCGAACCAGGGCACTCAAGAAGTTTATTTTTATAACTGCTTTCCTATATTATTTCTTGCATACTATACCAGAGACTCTGGGCATTATTTGTGCTCATTTACAGTACTATAAAACCAAACCACAAAACACGTTTGAATGTAAAGAAAAGTCTTTGAAGTGTTTTCAAACAGAAAAGAAAATGAAGATTACAAAAACCTGCAGGAGTGTGATGACAATTTAGGAAACAAATTGAGCTACAATCATTTCTTCAATTGTTCTCTCTTCACTTTCTTCAAGTTTTCTTGAGCTGAGTTTCTTCACTCATTTCTATAGTAAACAAATTTCCTACCTTGTTCTTTAGAATAGATCTTAAAACTGTAGACTGTAGTTTATACTTGAAGAGAGGAAGTAATTATTTTCCTATATCTGTTAAAAGTTTCTTGTGCTGTACCGCAGAGATTTCATCAAGAGATGTATACAGCAAAACTTGTAATAGTAGCCTCGGCTTCTGTTACATTAAGACTTCTTCATTTAACCCCATGTTAAAAACCAAGGGTTCTAGTACAAGTTTTACGGTATGTAGAGAAAGTAAAGAAAGCCGAGAAGAAAACATAGATACTGAATTTACTATTGCGTACATATACAACAAATGAAATTAACACTTTGCTCACTGTGCAAACACACATTTAATGAAAAATCATTGTGTTACAAAATAATGGTTTAAGACTACAGAAAATATAATTGCATATTTTCGTTTCTGTGCTATGGGAAGTAAGATCGAGACATCAATCAAAGTGTTGACAAGTTGGAGAAAAATTATGATACATATAAGCATAGAGATATAGTACTATGTAGAATGCAACCCATTAGTTTGTGAATCAAGTGAATCAAATGCACTATCAAAAAAGACATGGGAGAGTATTGATTGTGTGACCATTTCACTATTACGAAAACAAGAAGAGAAAAAATGTGTTCTTTTCCAGAGGGGTTGCGAGCTGCTCAGATTTTGCAGAACTCAAGTTGGATATACAGTGGAAAGTGTCTATAGCGCTAATATAAACAACTGAATCTCATTACCGTTAAAGAAAAAACTTTAGAGATTGGCTAATCTGAATTCTATACTCAGATTCACTTGCATTCATTACTCTCAGTTGCTGGAAAGTAGCAAAAAATCTGAATTAAGACTCCATTTAGACTCCAGTACTATTTTTCTAGAACTTTCACTACTCTTTCCAAGGAAAACTATAAAAAATGCTAAAGATGACATTCTTGTCCAATTTTACTGTTATAGAGAGAGCAAAGTTTCCTAACATTGGCTGGAGACTATAGGCAGAATAGCGTTATAGGCAAAAGTGTTATAGAATCGATGTAATGTATTTAGATAGGCTTTAAGCTTAGAGAGTGAAGCTTCCCAGGTATAGACAGACTCCACTGTAGTGTACAGTAATAAAAGAGTGATCAAAATGACTAGAGTATAATCAGCATGAGGCCAAGTCAACAAATTGTAGCTTAGTCAAAGTGACTGACAATATGAATGAAAGTAAAGCAATGACTTTTTTTCTACCAGGTATATGTAGGAGGTCGGTTTTTTGGTAAAAAGGTGATTTCATCATCGATGGCACTACCAGGGACGAGTCAAAAGTGTTGACAGTTTTAATGGGAAAATAAACTCAAACTCTGATGTGACTTAGAGTGCTTTTTTTTCTTCTTCCGTTCTTAGGCTACCCATTAATAAAGTCAACTGGAGTTGCAAAAGAGGGTAAGTAACAACAGCAGAGAAAAAGAAAAGGATGGAAAAAGAAAGTGGTAGACATGAGAAAGACAGCTCAGTACAAAAGAACATACAGCTACCCTTTTTTTTGTTCATCACCACACCACTAACTGTGTCTTGTCACTACAATATAAAGAATATATATAGAAGAAAGGTACATAGTGTATATAATAATTACATCAGTGTATACACGTGAAGATTGACATGTCACGTCTCTCTTTTCACCCTTTACAATCTCTTTTGTACTTGTTATAAAGCAATCTGAAAAGTATTGTGAAAATGTACAGCAGGCGTATAGTATTGTAGATTATGAGAATAAATAAAAACTTATTCATAAGTTTGTGCAGGGCTGCTTAATTATAAGTAATTAAGAAGTGTGGCTACGGATTACTGTAATTTTTATACTAATAGTTGTAGAGTTCACTTCATGAGATTTGACCTGATGACAAAAATAATGTAATCAAAACATGTAATTGATTACAAAAGAGCAGTTTTAGTTGTAATCGTAATTGTAATCAGAAGTTTTGGCAACGATGTAATTACAATTGTAATCGATTACGTAATTCAATACAAAAACTTCGTTGCAAATTTGAACTTTTAGTTACAATTGTAATCGAGCCTTAGCAACTAAGAAATTGTAACCGTAAATGTAATCTAAAAGCTATCCCTGCTATTTCTAAGCTAAAAAAGCTATATATGAAATGAAGAAGCATTATATATTCCCATTTATTATTTTGTTTCATAATGAGATTTTTCTTGTGACAAAGTATCAGTATAATCTAAGTGTCAAACTTTTCCTATAAAGACATTATTGACACATTATTTTCCAATATGTTTCACACAAATACATTTGTGATTTCTCAACTCAGGTAGAGAGAAAGTCATATAACACGTCTCTTCATCCAACTCTTTTTAACACAAGTAGAACATTTCAATTTTGAGCAAATGGTCAAAAACATTTAAGAGAGTAAAAGTTGCCAGTTGTTTTTCTCAATATAAAAAATTGCTACATTTGTCCTCTACTCTTAAAGCTATAATAGATATAAAAGAAGGAAACAAGCAGATGGAAAGAAAAGTAGCTTTTTTTCCTATGTACTACATGAGGTCAAATTGATGTTGAAAACATGTGTTGGTTTCTTTTTTCTCTTGTCGCCTCTGTCCACTGATAGAATTTGTTCAAATTGACACGATTGTATTGCCTTCTAACCTAACACCCTATATTCACTTATCTATCACTACATCACTAGAGAGAGAGAGCGGACACAGAAATTCTATTCCACACTATCCTCATATACACATATATATATATATATAGTGACTATATATATATATATATACTCTTACTAAAAAATCTAGTGCAAAAAAGGACCTGTCGTATACTAAACTCTTGTAGTAATTCATTGAGAGAATAGTGAGCACTTTTTGTCTTTGTCAGAACATAGTTTGTGTAGTCCTTTTTCTTCAGAATCTCATCATCATTTCATTTTCTTTACACAATTCTTTCTCTCTCATCTCTACTAAAAGTTTGAAGGAGAAGTACAAAAAGAAGAAAATACGTTTCCAGCATATATCGTAAAACTTGTAATAGTAGCCTAGGCTTTTTATTAGATTCTGGCTGCCATGTTAAAAGCCAAGAGCCCAGACTATTCTTATATACAATTTACGGTATAGTGTATACACACAGGTTCTTTTGCTTGTCACCAAAGTAAAAAAAGTGAGAGAAAGTAAGAAAATGACAAAAGAGAGGAAATCGTCGACTAACTAAAAGAAAAAAGCGGATGTGCTAAAACCACGCTCAGAATACCAATCAATGTATTAGCTCAAAGTGTTTTGAAAAGAGAAAGTAGAGTAACACTAATTCACCGGCTTGGCTCTCACTATAGCTATATAGCACTATATATATATATATAAGGTATCCAAAGTTTCATTTTGAGTATCCATTAAAAGAAAGAAAGAAATTTACACTTTTTGTCACAACAAAAGTCTCTCTATCTCTCTCTCTACTCATTTAGCCTTTTAAGAGATGATGACTTACCTGATTTCTATCTCTACAGATGCTCATAGTTTCTCAAGCTGAAACTCATCAGAGTCTTTCTAGACATTTTGTCGTTGTAACAAAAGGAATTTAACACTGGCAGCATACACTACTACACAAAACCGAATCACAATTATTTATATGCCACTTCATCTCTTTGCTTAGACAATTGTATAACTCTTGTAAATGAAATAAAGTCAAATAGAGAGTCATTTTTGTAAACACTTTATAATTTATGAACAGAGTAAACAATCATCATCACACTGTTCTACACAGCTTTATTTCAACAAATGGACACAGCATGTTTCTTTTCTCAATTTGTTTAGCACATGACAAAACAGTTGTACAGTTGAGCAATTGCTATTGTGACGAAAGGTACAGAGAAATCTTTATGGTATTAGACTATTTTGAAAGATTGGTAAAAAAAAACTAGAGTCATCGTACACTGGCCGTAAGAAGAAAACTAAACTTGTTGTAATATTGTAGTTAAAAAAACCAAACAAGCAAAAGGAACTCTGTCTATAACTTTTGCACACATCACACATATCTATTTTCTATATGTTGTAGTATATAGTATATACAACGTAAAGTACTGTCGGTTAAACTCTTACACATCAACGACTTTAAGTTAGTTTAGCATATGTGAAGTTATGTGTAAGGCGAAAAACGACGTTTGTCTTTATCATCAGAGAAAAGTCTATTTTTATCAGGGCTCTCTCTCTATGTGTGTCTTACTCCGCTTCTTTAATCTATCTCTATCTATACTATATTATGTAGAGTACAGTTTTCTCTATACTTCTAATTTTTCCTATGATGATGATGAGGGGACTACAAAATCCCTAAAACACTATATCTTTTCCGATACTCTGAATGCATTAGGTGACATTACGATAGTTTGCCAGTGATAGTAAAGACGAGAATAAGAAATATATATACAGAGAGATTTACTTGTTTGATAATGTCGTCTATCTCTCTCTCCTGCCTGCGCCCAACAACAATCAGCATGATAAGAGTTAGTATATACTGCCAAATGAGTGCCAAATGAGTGCAATTCTAATTGCAAGAGCACGACAATTGCAGTAGACGACTTCTTTTTTTATGATTCTAAAGGAATAAGAGTTGTGTATAATGTATTGGAAGTAGAGGAGTAGAAGGGAAATTAGTTAATTTTAATACTTGTCTCATGACACATTGACTCAATTCTTAATACGTAAGCTTAGCTACAATGGATTCAGTAGTTTTTGGAATAGGAGAAAACAATACACAGCATGATTACCTTTGTGGGCTCTAGAGTCATAAGTCATTGGAGGAAAACATATTTACGAAACTTGTCTATGTTTACAATATATACCGTAAAACTCTTAAGATAGCCAGACATCTATAATAGAAACCATTGTTTTTTAACATGGGGTTAAATGGAGGCCTCACTCAGGCCTTTAGTATAGCTAAAATTTAATAGAAACTCAGGTTACTATTACAAGTTTTATGGTATGCATTTTAAGCTGCTAGCTATAGATTTGCCTTTAATAGAAACTACTGTTTTTTAACATGGGGTTAAATGAAGGCTCTTATGACAAGTTTTACGGTATATAATATATGTGTGTTATTTTTAGGTAAAGTTTACTATGTTCGTTTGCTTATGTGTATTTTGTCAGTGAGATATGAATCAATGAATATATGAGTAAACTATATAGTCATATATTTTTCTCTGAATACAATGAATGTGGCACAATGAAAGAAATTATGTTATAACATTTATATATGCAACTCCAAAATGAGCATTATGTTTGCAGGTATATATATAGATAGATCTGTTTTGCGAATTTACTCTTTACCTACCTACACAAAAATAATTGCAAACTGCACAGAAACCTTATGAGCCATGGCTGTTTTAAACACCATGAAATTCAAAGAATGTTCTACTGATAGCAAACAAATCAGTTTTGAATGAGACTTTAACTCTCCTTTACGCTACATGTTTTTGCGAATTTACTCTTTACCTACCTACACAAAAATAATTGCAAACTGCACAGAAACCTTATGAGCCATGGCTGTTTTAAACACCATGAAATTCAAAGAATGTTCTGCTGATAGCAAACAAATCAGTTTTGAATGAGACTTTAACTCTCCTTTACGCTACTAGTTGTCATTGTCATGTTTGCAAAACTACCTCATGGATTTCCCAAGAGATTTGTCCTCACCCGATGAATCTCAAAATGATGGAAAGTATACAATAGAGAAAGGGAGGAAAAAAGACGGGAAAAGCGCTCACGAAAAGGGATGTTGTAAAGGGAAAATGAGACTACCTTATGTTACTTTCGATTCAAGATACCGTAAATTTTGTAATATAGCAACCGGCTTTTAATAGAAATCCTTGCTTTTAACATAACCTCATTCGGATCTCTATAGGTGAGTCAGAATATAATCTAAATTCCAGTCTACTATTAGAAAAGTTAGGGTAAGCATATAGTTATATAGAAGCATCTGTAGTGTGTAAAGATTGAGTGTAAACTGTACATAATATAGTAGAAGTTGCTTCCTTCTCTATTTCTTGTAGTATATTGTGTGCGTTCTCTCTCTCTCACACACAATCAGAAGAAGAACGACAGTGTTTTTAAAACTGTAATATCTCTATACTTGTGTTCATCGTGTGTCTTACGTCATAGGTTCTATGTATACTCCTGCCGATACTTTTACAAATAGAGTGAGTACACGCATCTCAAGTTGGAAGAACCACCTAAAAAGAATCAACGAAGTAAAAATAAACAATGTGGGTTTCTTGAACACTATATCTACTACAGTGTACTATACTCGTACACTCAACTTGAGTTGAAGGAAAGACAAGAAGGAAAAAGAGAACCTCTCTCATTTCTCCTTTTACATCACTTGTCGTACAGCTCTCAAAATGCAATAGGTTTCTCTCTAGAAAAAAAATATGTCATCACAGTTTTATAAAAAAAAGTCTTTTTCTTACACTAATACAAAATATTGCAGAAGAATTGCTTCTCTCTCTTTGAAATTGAAACTGACAATTCTATCAAAATATTAGATGTATACTCTTTACTGTTTCCACGACAGTAGGAATAACAACATAATATAATAGCTGTGAGAAAAGAGAGTTAGCATACAGTCGAATCTGTCTATATAGAGCTAATAGAAGCAAAGCCACTAAAGCTCATTACCGTTATAAAGAAAACTTTTTGAGATTGGTATATACTGAATTCTATACTCAGATTCACTTGCATTTATTACTCTCAGTTGTTGGAAAGTAGCAAAAATCTGAATGAGAGCTCCATTTAGACTCCAGTACAATTTTTCCAGAACTTTCACTACTCTTTCCAAGGAAAACTTTAAAAAATGCTAAAAAATGACATTCTTGTCCAATTTTACTGTTATAGAGAGACCAGCGTTTCCTAACATTGGCTGGAAATACATCGCTATAGACAGAATAGCGTTATAGGCAAAACTGTTATAGAATCGATACAATGTATTTAGATAGGCTTTAAATCTTTAAGCTATAGAGATATTGTACTGTCTATAATATAGGGATAGTTTGTCAAAATTTGAATTCAAACATGTGTGAGTATCATGTCAGTGGAAAAAGGAAATTGAGAAGGGTTATGAAATGTAATCTATCCTTTACCTCAATGACTATAACAACCAAAGCAAACCACTAACACTGTTACTATTAGCACACTACATCTCTCATATACTTACTGTTATGTTGATATGAATAATGCCAATTGTGAAATATGAAATATGGCCTGAAACAAAAACACATAATATTATAATATGGCTATATATATATATATATATATATATATATCTTCTAACCAAATGACTACCTTCTTGTCAATCATTTTGCAGTAGCATTACTACTGCTTAGAGCTTTTATATATAGAATATCTTGATTCATTGTAAATGTCAGAATTCGCTTAAGTTACATTGAATAGCTCATGTTTTCCTATAGCCTAACTCAGTTGGTGTGTTCAAACATCACATTTGTTGCTATGCACGTCGGAAATACAAGACATATATAAGTGCCACATATGAGAAAACAAGAGACAGTGACAGCTCATGTCAAACTGTCCAAGCAACCATATTTATACGTATGATACAATTGGTAATACTTTCATAAGTGGACATGATACTCAATAATGCAAAAATCTGTCACATTAGCTGATGAGGAGAGAGCACTCTGCTATTTCGGAGAAAGTTCCAATTACTTCTATCAATATATATATACAATAAACATTGCATAGTGGCTTCATGACTTTTTTTTACCAATGTAGCAGCATGAGACTAAGGCTTCTTAACTGAGCCATTGGGCCTGAACCATAACGCCACTGTAGAGAAAAAACAGTGTTGGGCCAGAAGTGTGCCAATAGGCAAATGCCTTTTCTTTGGTGGAATTGAGGAGGATTGTTGGAGTGGTGAGGAAGAGACGTTGAGCCTATCATCTTTTCCCAATGGCATTTCGGTGAAGGCCCAATGGCTCACTTAACAAGCTTCAGCCTCATACTAATGCTTCATTGGTAAAAAAAGTCATGAAGCCCTTCTAAGCTGGCTTCGTCTTGTTTACTGGGACAAGTATAACATGACAAATGATTTTCATTTCTAGCTAAAACTGTTAAAAATTCTGAGTTGTATTCCTATGATTGGTTTCATGATTTAATGTTTTAGTACTGTCACAGTATATAATGAGACACTACATATTTCTATATAGTGATGCTCTCATGCTCTGAATATGTGACAGAGAGGTGATTGGTATCAAGCAATATGTCAGTTGAAGTGTATATGACATTTTGTATCTAAAACTTTGGCCCTTACATTGAAGCACTAGAGAAATAAAGTACGTGTGACTACAGTTCTATATAGAAGAAGAAGGAAATGCCTGAATTACATCAAAATATGAACTGAATTAGAGTTTACTGATTGGGATAATAAATCTTGGAATTGAGATTACTGTTTTCAGTATATATATATATATATTGGTATAAAAGAAGGGGAAGTAAAATTGAATTTCGACAGTCACATCAAATCCCAAAAGACATATTGTGGCACACTTTGCTATTTGCTTTGTGGTATATATATATATATATTAGTATAGTTATATTTAGTTGTATAGCAAATAGAATGTACTTCATAGTATCGGTGAATATAAGAGAAAATGATTGTGTGTGAGAGGTTTTCGAAAGAGAGCAGATGGGACAAAGTCCATTCAAGTCATCGTTTTGCAGAATCTTCTTCTTCTCGTTTCTTTGAAGAAAGCATTCAAAAGATGACTTTCTTCGGTTCACTGACTACTGAAAAAGTTGACCAATACACTCTAGTATAAAAGCTATGGACAACTTGTCTCAAAAAATAGACCCTACAATTTAATGAAATGCTAGAAAGAGACATTGAGATTTTGTATGTAGAATATAAAAAACTACAATGATTTTTTCTCTTAACTTGTTGCGCATTTGCATATTGAAAGAGTATTTGATTTTGTAAACAAAAAATGAAGATGTCTGATTGTGAGAATAAAAGACGAGTCTTGTGACAAAGTTATTATGACGATTGCACTTTTGAATAAAGTTGTAAAATACAATGGGGTCGTAATGGACGGTAAAAGAGCAAGTTTTGAAGTTTTGTTGTGAATTTTGTCTTGTTGTGGGACCATAAGGATATACAGATGTATTGTAGTAGAGAGAGAGTCAGGAAATATTTATAAGAAAATTCCACAATAGTAAATTGGTTTATCTTCAATTTCCCATGGGGCTAAACGCCTCCTTCTGCAGCATCGAGATTTTTTTTCAGATTCCGAAAATGCTCACTTCACTGTATATACAACAACAACAACAATAACAAGTGAGTCAGATTGATTCACTCATTTTTTCTGTTTTGACTCAGGCTACCTGTAAGAGATGCACTTTTGTAACATTGATGAAATAGTACCATTTTTAGTTAACCGGTTCACTAGTTGCAAATTACCGTAAATATTTTAATAAACGTCGGTGTTGTTAAATTGACGGGTTGTCTCATAGTCTTATTAGTGCTAATCTAATGGATTTTTTATTAGAGATAGGAATTTGCATCTTAGAACTCAAAATTAAAAGCTATATTTTGATCCAATGTTTATTAGCAACAGAAGACAATTAGAAGCCGTCGTTCATTAGCAGATTTACGGCAAAGCATTTACTGTGTAACTACAGAATCTGTAGTACAGATTATATTACTGCTCATGATGAACTAACAACTTTTATGTGAAATTCTAAAGCTTCGTTCCCTATGGGCAAAAACGTTAACAATAAATAAATAGAGTCAATATCTATTAAAGAAACCTACTCTCCAATTTCCAATAGACTAATACACTCTTCTCTTATCTACCTTAGCCAACAATAGTACATATCTTTTCTATTACGAGTGCATCTCCCTAGTGAGTTGAAGCCGGCAGTGGTCATCACCAATTTTGGGTTCTATTGTCAACCTTCTTCTCACAATACTTTTGAAACTTGCTACAGGTCAGAAATGTGATACACCACACGCAACAATGATGTATAGCATGTACAGTATAGAAATCTGTCTATACCGGTGAACTTTCACTCTCTCTAAGCTTAAGGCCTATCTAAATTAAATACATTATATCTA
>VCNE01006866.1:0-29938 GCA_009869805.1 Oncopodura yosiiana
TGAAAAGTTCTGTCTCTTTTCTTTCCCAAGTTGGAACATAGAAAATAGTAATGCATCTATTGCTATTGACATTTGAAATGATTTTTATACTTTACTTTCCATCAGCCTAGCAACCAACTCGTATTATATATGCATATAACCTTTGGCTACAATTTTTTGAAAGTTGGTTTTGAAATTGATTCACATAATTTTTTATTGAGATTCAACTAGTGACATAATCATGAGGATGCTACTACTTGCATGCTCTTTTTTCCATAATTTTAAATTATGTGTCACAGCACTTTAGAATAGATCTCTAAAACTTTTTTTTACTTTAGATCAATATAGAAAATCTCTAGCAAGAGCCGAGTAGAGCTAGCACACTAAGGTGTAAGTGCAATACATTTTCAAACACAATAAAGAGTGCGTATCCAAGAGATTTCCATCTCTCATATTTTCATAACCTCTGGCAATATAGAGAGATTCCTTTCACTTTGATTTTGATGCTTAGAGCTTCTTTTATAGAAAGTTTATATATTATATTGATACGCCGCGTTATGCATATACACATACTACAATAAAGTGAGTGTATAGATATGTTGTGGGTGAAAGCTGAGTGTTTATATATATATTTATTTGTGCTTTTTGTATGAAAATACATATATATATATATATAGTAGCAAGGACTTTTATACTACGCCATGCATCCACTTTGTTGTTCCCTTGTTGCCCTCTAATGCACTTTTTTCATAGCCCAATTCTAAAAGTCACATAAACAGTTGGAGGATATGTCTTTATTGTGTGGACTGAAATACATTTGTTATGAGCTATAGAATATGCTCCCTCTTTTTTCATTGTTGGTAGTGGTTTATCATATAGTGAAAGTAAATAGTAATGACTGACGCCACCCTATATCTATATATGCTAACGATGTGAGCATATGTTGTTTAGTAAGACTTTTCAGTGCTAAAAAATCAAATGTAAATTCAAGAATTGTAAATGTCTGAATTTATTTGTCTAAAAATATTACAATTCTGAAATATTAGATTTGAATCTATATAGTTCTCTCTCCCTATACGTTGGTTTGGTACTTACATACTTATTTGCTCAGTGCTATTAGAGTAAAGATTGCACTTGCTTTCCCAAATGTGTTTTCATATTACATTATGGCTTAAAGTTACGCAATCCCATTATGGAATTGAAGAGAAGAGTAAAGTAAAGTACAAGAACGAAAAAAAGCTCATCTCGCATGGTTCTGGTTCCGGATTTTTTTCTTTCTATCAAAGTAAACGATTCGTGCCTAAAATTCTTAAATTCATGAGTGATGAAAACTTTTGCTCACAGTCAAATTCCCTTTTGCCTCAGAGACATCAGCTTATGAGTTCTTTTGTCCTTTATATGAAGTAGTAGTGATATTACAGAATCCGGAGTAGTTTCATACATCAAGTAAAATTTCTTTCGGATCATTTTCTCATATATGTAGACAAGACAGAGGCACACACATAGAGAGAAAGATATAATGCACATACAGATAAGATGTGCGTAAGATGAGAGAAAACGATACATCACATCTCATATATATTGAGCAGATCAGCAACTATACATAAAATGATATATAAAGATAGGCCAGCAGATCACAGAGAAAAGAGGAGCCAGCTATATTTGGTTTCGAAGTTTGACTTTTGGTTTTATCCTTCTTACGCTTAGAGTATATAAAGTTTGATATTTGCAATTGCTGTGCTTTTTCCTAGTCTTTCTTGTTGGCATACATTACTGTAAATAATATATATCCATGTGAAATTTAACCCCACAAAGTCATATCTTGTGTGTGTACTACTATATCTGTGTAAAGTTTTCTGATCTCCCGGGTGCGTTGGAAAACTTTCAAATATCAAATTCGTGTTTTATGGAACAAGACTCTAATGTGCTATCCTATACTACCAAAATGAATTCGACTAGTTCTACTAGCAATTAGTTTTTAAAAAAATTTTGTTCTAAGACTTGTCAATTTGTTAACACTAAATAGTAATATTTTAATCTGTTTATGTGTTATTTCAAACTATAAGCTAAAATCAGTAGTGAAAATAACAAACAGAGTGTATAAAGGATATATATTATATTATAGAGACTACTATAAACTATAGTGTAGTAGAATCGTCTCTTCAAATAATTTCAAGAGTTTAATATCAGATGGTCATTTGGAGTTTGTATTAAAAAGTATTAAATTGTAATTTGAAATTCGAAGATTGTTTGTATTTAAATAGTGAGTACTTGAATTTAAAGTTGAGTTGGGAATAGCATATGTAGGTTGTAGTTTCTTGAGTGACTCATTGAGATAACTCTTTTAGAGTTGAATATCATAAGTGAATTTCACTTGAGTTCTACTTGTAAGAGATTCTTTTCTTTTCAAGTAGCTCTGTTACTATTATAAACTATATAGTTCATAGGAAGATGTTCATATATATATATATATAAAGGATTGGATTATTTTTTAGCTTCACTCTGATGGTTTCTTACATTCTCTTAATTTTTACCATACAAAGCAAGATGTCTATGTAGAAAGGGAATGAAAGGCAAACGTTTATACTAGAGAATACGACTTACTACTTCTATGACTCAGCTTGATTTCCTACTTGCTATAAGATCAATGTATATGTATGTATGTTATATTACGAAAGGATATTTGAGTCGCGAGACAAGTCACTTTCACTATGACACTAAAAGAGAGGAGCACTAGAAAGTTGAGCTTACTCTCACTAGCTATTGGAGCCAACATTATATAACAGCAAAAGCATATACATATAGTAGTACAAGCCGCATTGCTGATTTACTTGAGTGTAGAGCTTAGAGCTAAGAGTCGTTTCCAGTTGCCAGCAGTCTAGAGAGAGTTCAACAGAGAAGAAAAGCGACTAGTGGCCAATAACATTGGCAAATATCTTTCTCTTTTTTTCTCTGGTATTTTGTAACAGTAGCTTATTTTTTTGTGAAAACTCATACATGTAGAAACGTGGTTCAAAATTGAATGTAAATATCGTTGGTTTCTCTTTCGCATTGAGTTGAAAGATGAGAAAGTAGAAAAAAGGAAGGAACAGTGATCATCCAAAGTAAAAATTTGGAGAAAGCTAGCCCTATGTCTCTTAGTTTGGCTTTGACCTTTTCTTGTTCTCAGGATGTACATATAAGCTTTTTCTCACAATGCACACATCACCGCAAAGCCGATCAAGTATTTTTTCTTCTACTCTCAAACTACTGTCCAACTTACTACTCTTTTTCTCTTAGCTAAAAAAATCTTTCTTGCTGTTTCATTTCTCTTTTATCCGCTTTCCATGACAGAGACTTCAAACGATACAAGAGAGCTGAAGAGAAAACTTGAACAAGACTTCCTTCCTCACTGACTGCCTTTTTATGGAACAATTTAGTTTCTTCTCAACCACTTTTCCTATAATGCTTCTCCACAACAGAAAGATATAACTGAAGAGTCTAACTGCTGCAAAATATACAATTCTCTATTTTGTTATTATCTTATAGTATATATATGTGAAGAAATTGTGGTAGAATATCTAAAAGGAGTGTGTAGCTCTACTAGTTATAATACTAACATTTTCTAGAGATTTGTATGGCAATAAGATTGCATCCATCTTACTTGTTCTAACGTAATGTAGTGCCTAAAGCGTCATTTCATATTAGTATATATATTTTCCTTGCTGGCATAGCATACATAAGCTTTAATATCATATATAATATCTAAGGAGTAAAAAGTAATGATTATCTCAGTCACATATTAAGCTGTGTGTGCTTACATGTTGAACTAATTAGATTAAATTAGTTTGAAATATCATGAACAAATTGTCAAATTACTACCTTTGATGTTACAGAAATTTTTGCTGTCGAAATTTTAGTCAACATGGTGGCTTACCAAGCCACTAGTATTCTATGTAAAAGTAATAATAGCAAGTGAAGCTCTTACTGCCGCTGGTCTCATGATGAGACTCTCATCTGGATAGTAGTAAAAGGAATAATAATAACAATGATGGCACATGATGTAGTAAATCGTATGTAAATTTCCAGATTTCTCTCTTCTTTCCAAACCATGAGAAGAACCGTTTCTCTTCTCTCTCTAAATGATCGTTTTCTTCATCGTCTGGAAAAATTTTTATGGTGATTTCTTAACTGCATATTACATTTTATATCTGTATCTTTCAGGTGACTGAGCAACGCACATATTGTATAACTTTGGACAATTGAGTTGAGTACCTATCTATATCTGACCAGGCATTGACAAGAATCTATAGTGGTAAGTTAAAAAAATTGTTTGAGCTACTTTATGCAAGTTTAGTTTCGTCGAAAGTTGGTGCCTATCAGGCAATGAGTGTAAAATCAACGAATTAAATCTATCACACAGAATAGCTGTGCATACATGCCACTCTAGAGTTTCTAGCACTTTCAAGCAAGTGAGATTGTCACCCTTTTTTAATATGTATTAAAGTATATAATAGTCTAATCGGGTATATCTCTACTTCAGTATAATCTATTTCATTGTCGTAATTTAATCAGACGAAATTGGTTTATAGAAAATGGTAGGGAGGAAAGAAGCCGGTAGTCACTCTAAAACTTTGCCATAGTAACACTGTTAACTTGTCATAAATCACAGGTATACAGAATTGTGGAAAATGTATAACTCTCTACTCTATTCAAATGACCTTTTCCAACTTTCAGGAAAAAACTCATTTTACTTAATTGTCTCATATAGCTAACTATGTACCTACTGTTACTTGAATATTATCAACTACATATATATATATATGAGTATTCTCGTAAGCTGAAATTCAAAAAATTGGTCGAGCTTGAACAAACTGGGAAAGTTTAAGTGTATTCTATGTATAAATGCCCATAAGTGAATTACAAGCGATTCATTCATTAATATACATATATAATTAGATAGTCTTTCAACCCATGAAACTGTCATTTATTTAGTGATGTCCCTCATATTGAGTTTTATGCGTAAGAGATTTTATTGGAATCACTATTAATTTGAATTAGTTGGACTGCGAATTTGCAAGAAGAACCAACATCAAATACTGGACAAAAATTAGTCTGAAAAAGCAAATAGTCTTTGAAAATACTTTTAAAATGAATCTGTGTTAATGTTAAGATTTTCTAATCTTTACTTGCAATCAGTGAATATGAAACGCAAAGTATTTGGAAAAGTTGGCTGACATACGGAACTCACTTAAGAAATTTCATTTTACTACTAGCACATACAGTAGAGAAGAAAGTTTAGCAGATTGCTTCTTCTTCGACTTATATCATGGAAAAAGAAAAGCCTTCATTTATGCCAAGCTTTTTAACAGGTTTCAAGCCAAGTGGGCAGGTTTTCGTTGATTCATTCAACAGAGCCAAAATTCTCAAGCCAAAACTATTTTTCTTGCTCTGGGAATATGCAAGTGTACAGTATAAACATGATTTTATATAAGTATATACTATGGGTCACACAAATGAGTATATTCTTGCGCATTCCAAAATCTTTCAGATGGGTCATATTGCTCATTAAATAGTATTTATATATGTTATATATGTTCTTATTGGTTATGCAAGATAATTGTCTGGAAATATGTAACGCTTGGCATAGGGGTATACTTTTATGACTCACAGTATATACTTTGCTGTTGGTACTTATTCACAGAAGGCTATATAGCATACACATGTGATATATTATTTGGCTTTAGAATATGCGTAAACAATTTTTTGTTGTGAAAAACATGAAAACAAATTTGATATAGTCTATACCATATCTATAGATCCTATTCTGTAAACATATAAGAATGAGATTGAAATTTGAAGATGTAAACATCAAGACTTCAAGTTCTGCCACTTGCTATTTGCATGCTCTACTTTTTGTTATTCCCTACAAAAATATAAACCAAATGAGGATATTGATATAAAGCTTTAAGCTATTTCTAAGTTCAAATACCGAAACTTTTATTAAATTACTACATCTTTACATTATTGGAATGAAATATTACTATTTGAGTAAGCTATATATGTCCAAGTTAAACTATTATCAACTTTCTATTTTTCTCTTACACAAGTCCAGCTAAAAATGAAATATGAGGCCAAGATTGTGTAATCTTTGCTTAGCGATTGTCCATGGGAAAATAAGAATTGAAGAATGTTCAATAGTGGTTTACTATATAATTTATTTGTGTTCACAGTATCTAGTGCACTAGTCATAAAGTGGTCAAAGATCATTCACCCATCAAACTTTAGAGTAACACCATAAAGTCTCATTATAAGATAGCCAAGAGACCAATAAAATCTGACAAAAAGTTTTTTCTTTGTAATCAATAGTTTCTAAAGACATCCCTTTGGAGTTGAAGACGACATGGTTAGATATAAAGAGCAAAAGGAAAAAATTTTTCAAAGTAAAGAGAAAGTTAGAGAAGGGATTGAAAGATCAGATTTTCTCTGAATGTGTCAAGCCAAATTCTCAAATCCTTTTTCGATGTACTTGCCAATAAACTTGCTGGTCTGGTACTAATACTATGCTATACTGCTTTTGGTCAGATAAACTTGCAATCCAAAGTCTCTAGTAGAATATGTTTTCTTGTTAGTTTTTTTCTCTCATATTATGTGCTAAAATCCTCTTTCTTTAAGCTTTTCTTGTTTCCTTCTCTCTTTCTACTCTTACGGCTCAAAAGTTTTCATCGCTGGCTCTATATTACATAAAAGCTTTTAGCTTTTATATAATTGTTGTCTAAAGCTTAATATCATGGACCACAGCTCACAATTTCTTTAAATCGAACTTCTTTTCTAACTCAAAGAAATCAAAGGAAGCTACAAACACTTTGATTTTTTTCTAAATATATAGTTGGTCACTTTAAGCTGAAAGAATTTAAAGTAAAACTATAGCAATTTTTTGTATCGTAGTAAAGCAACATATGTAGAGACATCTGCTCTTTGCTAATAATTAAATTTTGAAAACGTACATAGAGTGAATAATGTTAGTTCTTGTTGTATAGTATATCTCTTTCGTATACGATATGCAGAGATAGAGAGGAGTTTAAGGAAGAGAGGATTTGTGTTTTGCATAAAGTATGCGATTTTAACATCTTCCTGAGAATAGAGTGCTACAATTAGATACAATTTCCGTACATAATATATAATATTTCTGCAGTATATTTTCTCCTTCATAAGACTTTGAATTATGATATATATAGTTACTTACGTGCACGAATAGAGAATATGGTTCATATATATGCATAATTAAATATGAAAATCTCCTCTTGGCTATTTCTCTTCAATGATACAGAAGAAGAGAGCTGAAAGCCATACATTTTCTAGTAAAATTTAAGAAAACGTGGGGCATAAAGTTAAGCAAAAGATATTGTAAGTGAAGAAAGGATATATATATATATATATATTGTAGAAATTAAAGGATTTGAGCTATATACGTTACTCTTCTTCTGTATAAGAATCTTCTTTTGATTTGACTCAAAAACTTGGTGTGTGCTTCAATTTCATGTGAAAAGCTAGCGCTTAATAGACACCACGACAGACGTATTTAAATAAAGTGAGAAGAAGTTATAAGGCGGAGAGCCAGCTGAGTTTAATTGCTTCTTTCTTAGTACTTCATATATACAGCTACTTCTTTATGCTGTACAAGCAGAAGAAAAGAAGAGAGAGAGAGAGAGAGAGTTGAAAGATGCCTTTCTAGATTCAATGCAAGTGCTTAAGTAGAAGAAGTAATACAAGAAAGAACTAATACATAACTCTACAGACATACTTGTACATTTGATATATACATTAATACTAGCTTAGTAGTATTATACTAACTAAGTAAGAGTAGTGACTTTATGTTCTACTTACAAAAGAGCTTGAAGAAAATCTGAATTCTCTCAATCCAAATTTCATACTCTTAAAGCTTTTCTTTTTCTTCTCTCTTCTATCTCCACTTCACATCATGTTTCTCTTCTCTCTCATCTTCATTTTCACAAGACGGTATATGTAGCAATATAGAATGAGGCAAGTGGCAAGCAGCAGCATAGCACATGATGATGATCAAGAGCTGTGACTAGATTAAATTAAATTACCAATCCATTCAAAATCATATCTAAAACTTTACTTCAAACTTTCCAAGAGATCCTACTTGATATTTTACATCATTGTCTTATACTTGAAACTAAAAGATACTCGTGTAAGTATTCAACGTTTGCATTGCTCCATTACTCTGAGCTCTTAGAATGTGCTCTTATGATTGAGCGTCTTTGCTCACTACTTATATCTTACTCTTTGGTTGTTTAATTCAACTCAAAATTCTAAATTACTGGCTACTACAGAACTGCATTTGACATTTATCCTATGGAACTATTTTCTTTCTTTTTTAAAAAGTTGAATATCTGTGATCAATAACTGATTCAAAAAACTGACCTCTATGCAGTATTCCAAGGTTGGTATACAATTATTATGACTACATAAGTTTCCAAACAATTTCAGCATGGAGAAACAAGTAATAAAATGCTTCCATTCCTTCAGAGTCTCAAATTGAGACTATCATTGTATTTTGGAAAAGTCATTAAAACGACTGCCAGTATCATGACACACACGCACTATATACAACACTATATTAGTCCTAAAAGATCCTGTATGGAATGATGTTGCACAATGTAGGCAATGAGAAAAACTCTACAAAGACAATAAGAGAATTTAATTTGTAAAAGGCTACCACCATTTTGCTGCAATGGAAACTCATAGTTATAACTTATGACTACAGGCTTGCGAAAAAGAGATTTCTCCTAGTATGAATTTAGCTTGTAGGCCTTATATATATATGTTAAAGTAGTCGAATATAATGTGTATGTCTAGCGAAGGAACCATATATAAAGTTCTGTTAGTTCATTTTGGTCCTTTAGTTAGGCTGCGATTGCAGTTAGCTCTTGTAAACTATAACAGTAACTGCAAACTACAGCAAAGAAGTAGTCTTTACTCTTTACTATATAACTATCATATCTCTTTTGAGTCCATACAACAACGTTGTTTCTATAATACTAGTGTACTTCCTTCTCTATATACTGTTGCATTGAGCTACACTGACGAGGCAAATGAAGGTTCTTCTTTTTTCTATTAGTTTGAGACCACACAAAATGTTGTAGTATCATCAACAGACGACGATGTCTACTACTACTAGTAATTTGGATCTTGTGCTGGCGCTCGTACAACAATCCATTTCAATTTAGTCTTTGAGTACAACATGCATTGCAATGCATGTCTGCCTCTTCTTCTATTAGAAAAAGCTCTCTTTTTTCATAGAGATGTATGTTTTCATATAATTCTATTTGTTATTGGCTTCCCTCTAGCTAAGGAACTTAGCCTGTTATTTTGCAATTGCGAAAATTGCTTTTGCTCAACTCTTGCTTTCTTCGCTCTCTATGCAATCTCTCATCTCATGTACCTAGTTGGGATTCATGAGCGTAGAGGTTGTTACTATTTAATAAACCTCCATATAATCTAATATATGTTTGAACTTTTCTACTGCGATGTAGATGTATGAGTGTTGTATACACTTTGCTACAATATTTATAAGTAATGTGTTGTAACTGAGTCAGAATTGTAAGACGTCATTTACGAATTGTCAAATGCTAAACAGGAAACAATTCAAAGATATATCCAATGCTCTGCTAGGGTCTTGAGCTGAGTAAAAAAAATTTACAAACATAAAATGACTATTTAAAGCTTTAACTGAGATTGGATTCATCTAAATTTTCAGGCGGTAATTTAGGCTGCTGGAAAAATCTATAGGGCGTAGTTGCAGAATAAACGTATTTCATGAATCTTATTTGCATGAGAAAAAAGTTCAAAAGTCGCATGTCATCAGGGTCTTTTGGTTATAGCATGTCACTCTCTTCTATTTCATTACAAGTGTCACATGAAACCAAGTTTCTTTCATCAAGCGATAACGATGTGTTGAAATGAGACCTGCTGGCGTGTCATGTACATCCACTGAATAAAGAGTTTGTTTTTGTAAATATTTATATCATTTTGATCGAATTAAAAATGATACTAAAACATTGTTGTTTCTCTCAAAGTCACAGACTCGTCTGTCACTCATTTTACTCTAACAAAAAAGAAAGTTTTTTCATAATTTACATAGTCATTATAATATGGACTTTCTTCATCTTCTTTTGTATACTACTAACTAGTCGTTTTATATATCGTTTCAATATCACAAAGAAAAAACATTTTTGACGATAGATGCTATAAACTTTTGAAGACAACTGTGATTTTGTATGCTGCATTTCCAACTTTCACTCATGACACAACTTTGTCTTTATTTGCACTCAATTGCCTTGGTAAATTCTTGGAGAATAAATGTGAGAGAATTTAGCACATTATTTGTGTTTAGTACAAATAGCATAACCTGTCACTACAGCTATAACTCTAAGTTATAAACTTTTCAACAGGATTCATACTTAAGCAATAAATCATGAAATTTTGCTATTATTTGCTTCCCTGTATCTTACTTTTCTTAGTAACAATACTTGTGTTGCATTCCATATATATATATATATATGAAAGACATAAGTTGTCAACTATATACTTGCCGAATATGTGATCTTTTTTTTGCATTCAGCAGCATTCAACTTGAGTGTACAAAACTCTCGTATACCTTTTTTGTTTTCCGAACAAATTCAACTTATAGACTCTACTACTATGTAATATTGAGTTCTGTTATTTTGGAAATGACTGGAATTCCTTTCAGTTCAGCGATGTCAAGAGCATTCTACAAAATACGGAGTATATAGGATGTCACATACTGCATATATGTCTTATGAGTTTGGAGCACCAGAAATACGTTCACATAAGGAATTTGAAAGGACTACAAGATAGGAAGACAAAAAAAGATTAACCAACAGCAAAGACATGATTCAACGTAGCTGACTGGCTCAATTGACTAAATTATGAGAGAGAACTATTTTTTTGTTGGGCTTAAAAATATTGAGCTATTTTTATGTCATGATATCTAATTTACATACGAGTAGCTCATTATATTGAAACAAACTGAAATTAATGTGAAGTTCATTCTTGTTTTTTCGGAACTCAATGTTCAACTGTTCAGAGAATTAAGTGTAATTTGACTAACAATGGTTCAGGTTGAAATCCATTCTGCCTGACTTATAGAACTGTTCTATAAGTTGTAATTTCATTTTGAATGTCAAGTTAAAACGTTTCGTACAGAGAGTTGAGGATAGAGTCTAAAACTACAAATATATAGTTGATGATGGCATTTAAAAAAATATGTAGTCCTATACAGTATATTCGTCTTTTAGAATAGTTTGTATGACAAGATTTTCTTGTGAGATATTTTCAGTGATGATTGAAAGAGCACTGAGTTTCTGTAAATTCGAAAGTTTGAAATATTTTCTTCGAAAAAGCTATGCAAGCTTTTATAAAGTATAACCAAGGGAATAAAAAGCAAAAGGAAAACAGAAAAGAGAAAGGCACATAACATGAACTTCACAAAAGTGCTTCTTCTGTTCAACCATTGAAAAGAACATGACACACGGCACTATGGAAGTCGTATTTGTTTGAATTTTATTTCCCCATGCGCACATAATTGACTTTTGAATGCTGGCTTTGTAATTGCATTACAATGCAGGTATTTTGCATCATGTCTATTGTAGCTTTGTATACTACTCGTCGAGATGTTAGACTACTAAAAACGTCACAATGCATTTCGTCAACAATGGATGAATTTTAATGAAAATAGTCTATTTTCAGAAGGTCATGTATTTTACATTTACAAAAATATTTTTGAAGTTATGCTGCAAGGTCGAGATATAATGATTGCGATATTTTATTATTCTCATTTCTCATAGCTATGGTGCTATCCTAATTAGTTTTTTTATCTGTGCGAACATTGATTTACTGCATCTTTGCAAGAATATATTTAATGTACACATATATGTATGCGCACCCATTTATTTCACTATTGTATGCTTAATCTATTTGAGAGAAACAAATAGAGCCAAGAGAGAGAGAAAGAGGAAGAAATATTTCAATTCAAAGTCGATTCTTTCATGTTTTTGAGGTTTTAATTTGTACATAGTACTAAAAGTCAAAGACCCTCTTGTCTTTTGCTATTTGTGTGCTGTTGGTATCATTTTCCCAACTATGACAATGCCAAATGGACTAATCTCATATTGTAAGATTTTTTCAATATGCATACAAATAAATATTGATGAAAATTCCATCATATAGCTTCTAAGCCAGACATTTTCCAGAAGCAATTGAGCTGATAACTAAAGTAATAAAATGAATCCTTTTATCAATGGCTCACTTGATACTACAAAAGTATTTAGCACTCAAGTGTTTACATTTTATACTCTATAGTATATGCAAGTCGCCTTGTCATGTCAGTTTTCTCAAACTTGTGCAAATATACACGAGTCAAAAGAGTCTCAACTTCTTAAATACAACATATGTACACTCACTCTGAAGTCAGTTCAACGAGTTTTCTCAAAAGCTCTATGGACATTACACATATCTGGTAAACATTGAATCAGAAGGAAGGAAAGTCAAGTGAAAAGTAAAATGAGTAGTGAAGCTTGAGTATTTTACGTCATCTAAAATGACCTTAGGGCGAAAGACTACTTAGACAAGACAAGGACAGATAAATTTCGCTCTTGATTTTTATTATTATTCTTCTGGATAGAATAAATATATGTACATTCTGATTCCTCTTAATTTGCTTCTGTAGTATTTCAGAGCTTGAGAACAGTGAAGAGGCTCTTGAAAAAAAAAAACTTTTCATACTTCAAATATCTGTAGTTACTTACTACAAGAAATAAGTTAAAACAATTAGTTCAATGTGATATTGTACTAAGCTATCACAAAATAAATCTACTTATTTTAGTTACTCTGAAACATGAGTCACACACAGTAAAAAAATTAGAAAATTTTTGACACATTTTCTACTGTCAAACAATGAATAAAATTTTTTAATTAAGATATCATGCTGATTGGGTTCACTGATATCTACATCCAATCAAATTCATCAAAACTAATTGTCAGATGATCGATTTTGTATTTTATATTTAGAATAGATTCAATACACAATAAGGTTCATTCACTCTTTGATTTGCAATGTCCAGAAATGTAGAGGGAAAGTTATCTGGCGTTGTCTAGTATGCTGAGAACATACTATGATATTATAGTTATCAGTGCTGAAAGCCCATTTTGAACTAATCTTCGACTCTCATATCAAATCATCTAGTGGAGTAAGCATGTTGCTTCAAAGCATCTCAAAGTCACAATCTTCTTTTCTTTTTCATTTCTTCTCTCTTCTGTTTCATCTCCAATACACTTTGCCTTAGTACTTCTTGTCTGTCTACCACTTTTCATATTACTCTCTCTCTCTCTCGCTCACTACATACTCCCAGTATAGAAATATGAAACGAAATCCTACTTCTATCCCGGAAGGGGTATTACATTGCAGTACTGGGAATGGTGTATGCAATATTAATATATGAGATATGTGAGCAAAAACAGACAATCCTCATATGTTCTGTGCACAGTGTACAACCCTGTCATTTTTTATCCAATTCAAGCACTGTAAGCAAATCGGACAGATTTCTTGAGCCATGTTTTTCTGCACTTTTGTCATGACAAATGTCTGTAGAAAACATACTCGTGTATTACTACTATATGTACATATTACATTGGTTGTTAAGTATGTTTGAAACATAGTGTATTACAGTGAACGTTAGTAGAAGAATTCCTTTTTTGTCTCCTATTTGACTACAGATATTGAAGTGATGCTTCGTCTTATGTTTATAATATCTCTTTATTTGTAGGATGCAGTATTTGAGTATTCCATAAAGAATAAAAATTCGGAATCTGAATTTCAGATATTGACAATGTCTTTGCACAATTGTATATATGCGTTAACTGTATATATCAAGTACAAATATATTCAGATTTTTTACTTTTATAATCTAGCTTCTCATAAAGACAGTATAGCGCTATTGGGCTATCAGTTACAAGAATCTTAGAGATGTCAACATATTAATGAAAAGTTTCTCTAGCTCCAATATAAAAAAGAATCTTATATTATTCCTACCATAATATGTATATAAGCCTTTGGTCTAAATGAAATGCTGTGTGCTGAGCTTCAGATCTCAATGAGATCATCTTATACTATCCACTTTTTATTTTGTGAATTGTCACAAAAACTATTTAATAATGCAAATGTGTACTATCTTTACACAAGATTCAAATTGAATAAAAGAATCATCGATGGATGAAATCAAAAGGAAAATAATTCTGAGTATTTATTCATTTCGTAGTAAAGTTCTTTGTAGATTTTTGATTGAAATGACATGAGCATGTTCCGTTTTACTCTTCTGGTCTTGTGTGCACAATGTAAAAGTGATTTTATGAGCTAACAAATGAAAAAGGTTTTTTTCCTAGAATTTAGATTTTACATTTCTTTCAGTTTCTGTACGTTTAACCTAACCTAACTTTATACAACATGTTAATTCTAACTACTGTTTAGTACTATAACAACGCTAGCTAGTCTCTCTCTCTCCTCTCATTTTGTAGGCAGAGGCAGATAATCCTTTTTAGCTTATTTCACATCATTGTTCCACTTGAGCATTTATTTTACACAATAAAGGACGTTATTATTAGATCTTATACAGAGGAGAGTAAACAGATAGAAGAGAGAAAGAGACAGAGAAAGTGTGTACAAAGTCAAACTTTGCTAAATCTTCACAATTGCCTCATTTATATTAGATGGAGGAAAGTCTAGAAACTTTATAATCCTATATGAAATATAGTAGTGCATATTATATAGGAGATTGAATACTTTGTGACTAGCTTGATCTGTTGGCATACCCTAACTTGTTATACAATGAGCTCAAGGTCGGCCTCGGCACACAAACAAGTCCAACTTTCTCTTTTTGTAGGTCCAACATTTGTCCATTAGGCATAAATCAAAATCTTGACAATTCAAGTGGGTTACCACGTTATGGCTTCTTTAAAACAAATTTACGAGTTATAGTTCTCTCAGCGACTTGTTCTCTGACGCATGATTATTCCAGTTATTTATTCTAATAGATTCAGGCAATATGACTCATTTCACTCTACTAAATCACAGATGAGTTGACAATAAATGTGTACTAAGTACTCTCTTGGCATAGAAACCATATATCTGTAATATACACAGAGTCTCAAACTAAACTAATAGACCGTGACATATTATAAAAACTATATACATTTAAAGAGTACATATACATAATAGCAATGCATCATCATATTATATTTAAAATAACCTAGGGTAACTTGAACTTGTAAGTTGTAAATACTGGTTATATATGTAGTAATAATAGTGTATAAAATAAAGTATATTACATATATTAGTACCTGAGTGAGACTTGCCATAAAACAATTACACAAATAGAATAATAATAGAGAGACTTATATAAGAACTTATTGCATGCAAAAATATAGTTTGGATTTCACTTTTATACTTTCTAGGGAACTTTATTAGCCTATAGTTACTTAGAATATTGCACGTAAAGAAAAAATTTCGTTTTATGAAATAAAGTTTATTTAGTTAAGGCAACTACAACTTTTGTTGAAAGTACAAATAATTCATTAATGAATGACTTGAAAAATGTACTTTAATACTCAAATTCTTTATACAATAAAAATATTGTCTTTATAAAAATAATAAAATCATAGTTATTAATAATAACTTATTATATTTCTTCTTTGCTTATCTATTCTATATAATACAGTGTTCACTTTCATTTTTTTAATTTGATTCTAATTTTAATGTCCAAAGATAAATAATAATATGTATATATTGTGTATCGAGTTTACATTATAGTTTTGTCGACGCTCTACATGAGCAACGTGCAAGTTTCTACAGATGACAATTCATAATCAGTATTTATTTCAGCAAAAGTAATTTACATTGTAGATAGTCCTTTGAAAAGAGCAAGGGTCGTTGCTATTGACATATAAATTAACATGTGTGAACTGCTGCTATATGCAACAATGTTTATGTGTACAATATGTATTGAAATATATCGTGCTACTTGGTTATTTGTCCAATTGATTTATGGCAACTTTATATTTTCTTTCTTTAACCTGACAAACTACATATGGTATTTAGCACACAGAATATTGTATGTGTTGTTATGGTGTGATATATTTAAAAGAGTTAGTATTTTATGCATAAAGTGTGCCACACGGTCGTATAAACCATATTTTAGTAAGAGTAATCATCATTACCATCATGAAGAAATTTCTAGGCCAATGTCCGTAGTAGCAATTTTATGTTTATCTACATCAATATTTCTGAGGAATGTATTTGCTAGAATACAACTGTTATTTCAAAACTCTGTTTTATGGGTACTAGACTAGACTCTTTTTTATAATCCTTATTTCAATTTTTTGAACAAATACGGTAATACTAAATGACTATAGAATTTCTTTTAGGATTCCCGTAAACCATGTATCAGCTTCAAACTTAATACAAACAAACCCAATACGATCATATTACTAAAAAAAATGCAAGTGCCATTTGGCAAATGAATGAATTTACATTTGTTCCTATACAAGTCTTGACTTTCTATCAACTCAATGTTGTAATTAGAAACTAGAATGATATACCGAAAATAACAACAGCTTGGTACATTTAATAATTGGAAAACAAAAATCCAGAAACTTGAATAACACAGAATGTTTATATTTTTCAAAATGCAAACTTGGATTTTTCTGTATAGCTCAATTACTAATAGAAAAGTGATGGTGGTAAACAGATGTATATAAGTGAAATTGCCATCGTGGCATTCACCTTAATATTGTAACATATACTATATGTACAGATACATAAGTTAAATAATATATACAGTATGTTGTTGACTATAAAAACACTGGTTAGAAAAAGAACCTTTTTGCAGATTTGTGTATGTGTAATATAAGCTATAGGAAAAGTATAAGTTTATACAAAACATTGCATAGTAGAAAAAATGTTATTTATTTTGCATTGTGGCTTTCCTATTAAAGCTTTCTGCCTTATGCTGGTGATGGATATGATATACTGCTTTGTTGTTATACTTAGCTTTTGCAATATAAAATACAGCTTTTGTTTTTTGTGATCAGACTTTCGTCTTTGCTTTCTGTTTTCAACTTTATGCTATTGCTCTTGTAGTCCAAAGGATAAAAACATAGAGAAAGATGCTAGATGATTCTGGCATAATATTACATATATATAAAAGTTTTAGACGAGAAGCTTGTAGAGAACAACACAATGTGTAGTGTAATCCTATTTGGAAGGATATTATGAGAAATCATGTTAAGGCGGAACTTGTATTGTTTTGTGTCTAGTGCATTTTGTATAATATTCTTTCCAGCTGGTATGCTTAGAAAAAATTATATGTACTTACATATGTCGATAGAACTTTGCCTAAAAACGCACTTGTAATATAAATACTTATCTCTTAGTACGCAATTAAAAATCTATGAGATGTTACAAATATTCCATTTAAAAAGATATTTTCCTTTTGCTCCAGACACTACAATATTTGCAGACTAGAACTCTTAAAAGAAGATTTGAAGCTATGTCTTTCTATTGATTATACTAATATACAAGATATATTACTAATATGTACTGACACTGTTGGTGTATGCACCCTATTTGTTTCTTTTGTGACTTATGAACTCTGCAGTTGACTTTCTCTTGCTTTCTCCATTTGGCAAATACTTTTATTTCTTTACTTTTGTTGTGACTGTGGTTTGATTACAGGATAGCTTATTTACTTTTTCTCTCTCCCCTCTCGGCTAGCTCAACTTAATGATACAAAGGTGGAACATTATATGTGAAAGGAAAGAAACAAAAACAAATGCTATGGTGTAATCCAATCATATTATACGCAAGGAAGGAGAAAACTCTTCGATCTCTCCACTTGGTTGAACCAGGACTATTATATTGGAAGGAAGCAAATACTATGTTAGAAAATTAGAATATAATGTAGTAGCATTTTTCTATAAAGAAAATGTGTACACATTTTGCAAATAAATAAATGAATTTGAATGAAAAAATAACCAAATGCTAATACAGGAAAATATCATATATTGTATATTGTAATATTGTCAGTTTTTCAAACAATTATACTTAAAAACGTATTTTCCTGGAACATCGCCTCTCGTTCAATTATTTTGTCGTTACACAATGATAGGATTTCACTGTCGTATGTGTTGTGTAAAAATCCTGAGGGTCTACCAACAAATACGGCTTAGTTATTTGTATCGAGCTGCTGCTCTAGATCCAAGATTTTTGTTGGTAATATTAGCTGTAGTCTTTTCTTTCCTTGCCCTAGCGCTAATGCTATATAAGATCATAGAGAAAATATATTATGTAGCTTGTAATCATGAAGCATGAAATCTCCTTGTGCAGACTCTTGAAAGAATAAAGAGCATAACGATATTCTATTCAAATTTTTCTGTAACATGTGAATATATTTGTATGTGCATACGTACCGAAACTTTCACTGGAATGTAAGAACGAGTAACTTAGGTGAGGTTTCTGTTCACCGATGCTTGCATCATGAACACTTTTCACTAAACAACTGTATAATAAATATACTGTGCATTCAACTTGTATTGTATGTATGTGTGTTTACTGTTTGCGTTCTCTAGATATACACCTAGCCACATGTCCGTCGGATCATTAATCTTTACTTTGTACCCTACAAATTTTTTAGTTATTTTACTCACTCAAATGACTAACTGCTAATAGGGCAAACAACTTAACAACAAAATGAACTGACAGGCTAAATACAGTAATTGAATACTCATACTTACTCAAAGATGTTTTGCTTTTTATCATTGTTATCAGAAGAAATATAACTCTACTCAGCACTTTGGTTCCTTTCGAATCTAAAGATATAGTTTACCTCTTGATTATATAAGGTTTGACTTTAGGAATAAATGACTTCCTATAAGTTATTAGACTATAAAGTAGTGTGAATTATACTAAGATGGTTAAGAACGTGAAGTAGTAGATAAGTGAAATGTAGCTTTGGCTCATCTCCAATATTTCTTAAGGGGGTATACATATATACTAAAGTGATAACATATGAAATGAAATTCGAAAATCATACAAGAAATTTGTTCCTACTTTCTACTATAGCAATAGTTATCCTTTTAGTTTAACATGTCACAAATGTTTGATTAAAAATTTTGTATATATGTATATAATGTAGTTAGTTGAAAAAACTTAGAGTATATAGAAGTAGTACAGGTACAGTATCAAAAGTATTTGAAACTTGAGAAGGAAACTCTCTTTTCGTGGCAGCCATTGACAAGTTTTCGACAGCGTATTTCTTACTGCAGTGCAAATGCACATTCCTCTTGTTATTTCAAGATGATAAGTGTTTCTCTCTTCTCTGTCTTTCTTTCTTGTTTCTTTTTCTTGTGTCACTCTATACTCACTCCGCTTTCACTCGATTTACTCCATTTTCTCTGAAAGTGAGTCTAGTGTGATAAAAAGAGTCGAAAAGAAAAGAAACGATTTTGGTACGTCGAATAACTTTTTCTCCATTTTGACTCCACGATATTTATATAGTAGATATAGTGCCCACTGCTTTGCAGTGTGAATGCCACACTGTGAAGTCCCTTCTTTAGTATGAGCCATTAATAATTACAATCGATATTTAGAAACGCAGATAAACAATTTGAACATGCTTAATCCATAAAAGATCTCTCGAAGGAGCTATTAATATTTGACATCGATCGGTCTGCACAAAAGCTGTTTTAGGACATTACATACATGCAAACAAAGAGTGTCACTTACTATAATATAATATATATCTAGTGGTGGCCTGCGCTGATAACACATATCGTATTAATGAGTTGTTTATTATTAAAAATTACAAAATTACACGTCAGTTTTGTATCATTAATATCTAAATATCTTTTACTGACTTGATATTGCTATTCAACACCTTCCTTATAAAATAATGACTTATGCGTACTGTGTCTTTTTTCTATCTCTTTGGTTTGAATAAGAATAGTAACGCAGCTGTTACTCACCTCACTCACATAATAATAAATATTACTCTGCTAGTGTAATGCGTCTTTAAAAGAACTTATAGAATTATTATTATTTTAGTTCACTTATGTGACTACGTATAAAGTAACAAATAAGAAAGGAAAATTGTCATTAGTTCTACCAATTTATAACTTACTATTGCATTATACTGTACACTAGGCAATTGTGTTTGATATATAAAATGATAAAAAGGAAAATAAAAACTCTCATGGCTGGCTTTTTGGTTGATAATTCTATAGTATGTATATATATATATAATACGCTTTGAATTGTCTTTTGAAAAAGTCACAGAATATGCGTATACATATACATATAAAGGATTTTTTCTTTTATGAATATTTTGACTTTTAAAAGATATTCACACAAATATTGTAATGTATATAATACACTTTTCTCAAAGAGAGTCTTCTTTTACACATAAATTTTATATTACAAGTCTCGTCGTTTCTTTCACGCGTAATATGTATATGGAATCTCAATGTTATTTCATATCACATCATCTCTAGAGTTTTTGAAATGCAAGCAAACGTTGCGTGAATATGATTTTTAAAGGAGTATACTCAAAAGACAGAGACTGGAAAAGAAAGCAAGGAATAAAAGTAGACATTGAATGCTGAGAATGCAGAGAAGTTAAGCCATATAAGAGAAACCTTACTTTCATCTAGTAGTCAACTGAGCTCTAACCAAATAAGAGTCGTGAAAGTGTATCTTCTCTTCCATAGAAAAAAGAGAGAGAGTAAGAATTATTTGACACAAAAAGAAATTTTAGTTTTTATTTAGCTATCAAAATGTTTGTCTAGATTTCCGTTTTTTTAGTTTCCAAATTTAAAACTGTATTTATATATATATATATATATACATGTGTGAACTCTAATTTCATTACATTGCGAGAAAAATAAAAAGATGTATAATAGAACATTGAGTATTAGCTAATGTGATTTAATTTGAGCATAGTATAAAATCCACATACACACACAAATATAACATAACGCCACACTCTGCAAAGCAGATTAACAGAGGAATTAATTTAATGTTACATGTGAAATTAAGTCAACTTTATGCAGGAGACCAATGACCTTTTACTCTTTAGCCTTTTTGTTTTACATTGTGACACGACATTTGGATAGTAAAAAGACAAATACAAAAAATACACACACTCTCTATCTCTCTCTCTCTCTAGGCAACATTTAGCTGCAAATATGTATCTTACTTGAAAATTGGATTGGCGATTCGTTTATGTGCTAGAAGAAGAGAGAAATGTGAGAGTGGAGAGAAAGATGCAGTGTAGCACTTTCACTCTCTCTCTCTCTTTGCTGTTCTCAATTTCACATCTATTTTTGCGACTCTATTACATTATACGAAATTTGTTACGCGGTGTGAAGTCAGTCTACAGTTGTACACAATAAAACCCCAATGGGTTTATTGTACTGTTTGCGTCTTTACTTGACTTTCACTCTCTCTCTTTCTGGTACTCTCTAGTTACATCTATAAAACTCCTTTGCTCTCTTTGCTTCCTTCTTTTAGCATTTCTAACTATAGCTTTGGTCGATAGTGAAAAAGTGCTTTAGCAGCACAATTTTCTCTTTTGTGTAACACCAGAAAGAAACTCACATTTTATGCATAGTACTATGTCTAATATGCTAGTCAACTTTCTTTGCCATGATGATGTGATGGTGACTGTTGCATGTGGTAGGGAAAAGGAAGCAAACACAAAAAAATGCACTCCTAATATGTTCATAGCACTCTACTAAGATAAAGTAGGTTAGACACTACATTACGTATACAAAATGAAGAAAGAGATGAACGAGTTTGTTGCACAATGCTCTTGTTAAAACACAGCATATGGAGAATATATATAACCTATTCTTTTGGTAGAAAAGCAAATAACTGTTTCTATGTGAAGAAGATAGAAAATAGGATGAGGGTTAAATTTTCACATTCATCGTATATATTCTTACTTGATGCAAAATTTATACATTTTGGTATATGTAACAAGTGAAAAAGAAATTGCTTTTGAACTCCTATATGTTTACATCTGTAGTACGTAACGGACGCTATATATGAAAGAACAGTGACAGCTAAACACATTGAACATTTAGAGGTATGAAGATGAAAGTCTTCACTATCTCCACGTATGTAGGTGTATAGAGATAGAGAGAGTAGAGAAAGTATATATATGTAGAAGTGACTATGAAGCTGAATTGTAAAAGCAATTGAATTGATCGAAGGAAAAAATCTATGCGAGACTAAAGTTTTCAAAATAATCGATATACAAATAAAAGGACGAACAAAATCCCTACATCAAATTGCTATACAATTTTTATTTGAAAACACATAGATGGTTAAAATTAGCAATGTTGTTCACATTTAAAGTTTATACAGTAGTGTAAGATTCATTGGTATTATATTATGTATAGCTTATATTTGTATAGATTTTTGGGTGTAGAGATTTTGTCCTGTATTTATTAACTTCTACTACGATGAAGCTAAACTTGTTTTTATGGAGATTGAGATATACTACACTTCGCTGGATGTAAGTAGAAAGTGAGAAAGTCGTTTCATGAATTATGAACTTGTTTGGTAATTTATCTCCATTGTATTGAGAGTGTCAAGCTTCCTTCTTCTTTTCATATACATGCCACTAGATGCAATAACCTTCACTGAAATATGTTCAGCGTTTTAGTCAGCAGGTTAAAAGTTTCAAAAAAAAATCAAAAACTATAAAGGCTCTCCTCTTACAACAACATCTTCAAGTGCTAATCGATATCTCCTTTAGTCAGAGTTTTCTTATGCTACCACTGCATTTACTACATATTGTATGCTGGTGAAAGTTGAACAGCATTACAATTTCTGTATTCAAAAATGCTTTCAAGATTATATTCAATTTATAATGACAGTTAGAATGTAGCAAAGAATTTATTTCTGCTTATGTTTTTACAGGTTGTTGCTGCTAACTAAATTTAACTACATTGGACAAAGGACCCAATTAGGAATATAAGGTATCATTATGATTGATTTTGCACTAAAAATTTGGATCGCTTTTATTCTCACACTTTTATAATTGAAGTACATTTAGACTCTCTAAAAATATTTGTCATGTGTATATAGTGTTATAGTAATGTAGTACTGCGGGTGGTCGACTTGTTTTGCCTTGCATCCTCACTAAACTAAAAATGACATGTAGAAGATTTTTCTATTTACCTTTCTTCGCCTTAACGGGCCTTGCTCACTAAATACATACGTTGATAACATTTTGATGGTATTAGATAATTCAAAATTACATTTGTACTCTGATTTGAAACTGAGTTTGAATTTATACTTGGGAACAATTTCAAAGTTTTGGGATTGCTGACCAAGTAGTGTAATACAATCATGGCATAATACTACATTTCAGAATACTAGCTTAAATTGAATTTTGATATTTCAAACCACGTTCAATTTAGCTCTCAAAATTCAGCCAACTATGCACTACTACTTGGCTTTCAGTCTACTTTCTTCCTCTTTATTATTCTGGACAACAGTACATCTCCGATAGAATTAAAAACTTTTTAGAAAGATAGAGAGAAAAGACCTTAGGTATGAGAAAGATTCAGAAGTGTAGTATAAACTCAAATCCACTCTATAATACCTTATACTATGTATAACATCAAGCGTAAGAAAAAGTTCACATTGTACTACTATTATACACATAGAAATACTGTAAGAAGTGCATATAGTTAATAGGTAGCAGTGCTACGGCAACATGGTGCGTACAAGAGCAAATAGTGTTTCAACTGCCTTTATTTCATAAAAATGCTAATAAATTATTTTACGCACCTGAATCCATGTCTTCTGAAAGCGAGAAACTTTAGATTTGAGGCGTGTTTCCACCGGAGTCGTGACGCGTCCCCTGTAACTCCTCCACGTTACACAAACAGTCGAGCGACTAATAGAGTCTTGGTCATTGGCGTTACGTTTTAATTTGTAATTGTTAAGATTTTAATAAATAGAAAGGGTAAATGTTTTAACTCTAGCTGATAGTTACTTAAAAATTGGACAGTGCGTCAGATTACTTATTTTACAAAAATGTATTTAATTTGGCTACATGACGATGGGCCTTAAAAACTGTTGTATTCCATATATAAACTAGCGCACAACTCATAAGATTTACATCAGGTTCGCTCTCCGCGGTGGTAATGTTATAGTCTTTCCTTGACTACTCACTAAAAAGTCTACCGCGATGCATTTTAGTTCCAATGCTACAAAGTTCGTAGTACAAACTTTCTTCTTTTTTTATTCAACTTAAGAGGCAGAAGAGCACATAGAAATAAGAGGAGCTCTGAGAACACCATTCTCGTCTTTTTTTACATTGCATCAATATTATATTCCTAACCTGCTTGTAGAAATGATAGTAAAATGTTTAATATTATAAAGTTTTTTCTATTGTAAGCAATGTACAGGACAGGGTTGTGCTTTATGTAAGCAATAAAACATCAGTTTTCTATTTCATACTTTACTATAGTAAAAAATACCTGGAGCCGAGAGGCAATGGCTCTTTACTTACATGTATGGTGTAAGTAGTATTCAAAGATTGTATAAATATTAATGTACGTATGAGGAAATCGAGATGAGTCAAGAAAAGTATTTTTATTTATTCTAAACCCTTTTCCTACATTTAGTTATACTCTATCAGAATCTGACAAGTAAAAGTTTATACCAATGCTATGTAGCCAGGAAATATACTAAAGAGTAGACAAGGTTTTGATATTTGAATCAAAGTTTTTATTTTCTTTCTTTTTCTTCTTCTTCTTCTTGTTCTCACTCACTTTTTTCTCTACTCTTTTTTTCAGTCTACCTAACTTTCTTTACAATCTTTCAAACAGTATAGTTGGGCAAGTTCAATTTAAATTGAGTTAAAACCTTCTCACTACATACTACAACTAGTACAAGAGTAGTGGTAGTAGTGTTGACTATTTTATGTGGTGGACGTGCGTAAAGTATGAACTTTGTTTCTTCTCTGAAGCCAAACGCACCTGAGAGTAGTATATAAGAAAGTTTAAGAAGTAGTAACATTACTTCACATATATATGCTTCTACAAAACTTTTCTCTTCAGTTCCTAAGAGAGGAAAGAAAAGAAGAAAAAAATCTTTAGTTACACCTCAAAGAGAAATCTCATAATTTTTGAGATTTTCTTGATAGTCTATACATATATATATATATAACAGCATGTGATAGGTATATATCTGCTTATATCAGTTTATATTACATACGTCTTCAACTTTGAAATGAGAAGATATATACTAAATTGAAGTTGACCACGTAGATAGTGTGGACATAAAGTTTCTTTGCCTTTTCATCAGGTATACCAAAATAATTCTCATATTTTACAAAAATTTTTACTCTCACATGTAAAAAAGTTACTCATAGGACTAAGGCATATTATATGTTTTTATATTTTCTTTTAGAAAGTTATGAAAAGAAGTAGAGGTTTGCCTACGGCACATTTTTCAAAGTACCTTGTTCTGAATCTACTCAGTGCTACTAAGAGTAAAGCTTTTCATTGTTGACACAAGTAACCTTCTTCCAAGACTGTTTCCTTTTTTGCTTAACTGGACTGGACGTAACTTGATATATATATATATATAAACTATTATTATAAGAATAGCGCGGAAAAAGCTATTCTAGAGAAAGAAAAATATTTATGAAAAAGCACTATGTAATTATTTTGATTGATATACTTTGTAGTTTGAAGCTTTATTATAAAGTTTACCTTTCCGTTCCTAAAATGCGCTAGAGAATACCATGTAGTAGACAAACAATAGGTTCATTTATCTCCAACAGAAGTTCGTTTACCACTGCTCAAATGCCTATAGACAAATTATAGAGTTGTCGCTTAACTACCTATTTCAAGAGGTCTAGGTTGAGCTTTGATGTTGTGACTTGACAATTGCAACAACTAAAGTTAGCATTTAATGCTACTATTGTTAAAAAGTTGTTAGGGTTCCTTATATATTTAAAGGAGAGACAGAAAATCTTTTGAAAGCTCTGGAACCTACTTAGACATTTTCTTTGATAATATTTTGTTCTCAAATATAAGTGTTTGCTCCAAGCTTAAATTACATATAGTGACAGCAAGTATAGTGTAGAGCCTATAGTGCTAAATTTTAGTTGGCTTAAACTCCAAGGCTATTTATTATATGTACAATTTATGATCTTGAAGATTTCCTCTCTGTACATTAGTGGGATTCTAATGTGTCTTCTACATCAAGACGTGGTTGATTACTCTTGGCAAACCACAATGCATTATATTTAGCCAGAAGCAACCATTATGTAATTAATAGTGTACAAGAGACTCAATTCAACTAACGAAGAATCCTTAAAGAGAGAGAGAGAGAGAGAGAGAATCTGTAGTGTAAATAGTATATAGTACTGGAAGTTTATAGAGTCACTTGTTGTGGAATATGTAGGTTAGTAATTTAGAGATTTGCATGCTAAATGAATTAAGATGTCATACAAGATGTCTTGGGAAAGATATGCTAAATCAAGAAATGAAGAGAGTAGAGGGAAGAGAAAGTAGTAATATGTCTAATGAAAGATCATCTTTAAGTTTTTCAAATGTATTCTCTCTATAGGACATTTCTTAGCGTTGTGAGAACTCTTTCTCTGTTACGATGTGTTAGTTTATTCATTCTGGTGGAATTAAGCTATTCAACTCAATAATACTGAGGAAAGTGTCATTATACACTAGAAAAACTTGAAAGAATTTTACATATTGATCTCCGACAGAATTTAATATACACTCTGTTGTTTTAACAAAACGACAATGCAAAGATGTTAGCAGAAGAAGAATCACAAATAAATTCAAAAAAATGTGGATCAGTAATTTCAAACTTTCTACCCAAGTTTAGTTTCCTATTTTGTTGAACTAATTGAGAATTGCATGGCTGTTTATTTTTGACATACTCACATTTGTATTGCCATTCAGAGTTTTGTCCAAAGCTAAAGCCTAGAACTGGACATTTTGGCATAGTGTGGGCAGCGACATTCCAAACTTTTCAGAAAAGCAAAAGAGCAACTCGTCTATATCTTTACTACTTAGAGTATAGGTTTCTTATACTTAAATTATTGTATATATATATAGAGAGAGAGAGAGAGAGTAGCGTGTTGTATAAGCTTAAACCATAAAACTGTCACCAACATCTTAGCACTCACTCTCACTATGTTCATTTGAGTTTTGTATATAGCATTTTTGTACACTAGTGTTCCGTGCTCTTTACTTCCCTTCTCCATTAGTCATCCGTGAAACTTAAATGGTTACCACAATGGTTAACTCTCTCTCTCTCACCACCACCACCATATATATTGTATTACACTACTGAACTGCTTTCTTTACTTTTGTACAAGAGAAAAAGTTTTAAAACAATTTTGAAAAGTCTTTAGGTGTTTTTCTGTAATTGCCATTGTGTTGTTGTTTAAGAGTACATTTTCTGCTAAGCTAAAAATAGTCGAATGTTTCCTCCTCTTCTTGAAAATTCTTGGAATTTCTTTCCTTTCACAGAACAAGGATACACAAACTAATTGTTTCTCTTTCTCTCTCGACCCTTTTTCCTATTATATTTTCTACAAATATATTGCGTAGTAAGCATTTTGTTGTGGAGAGAAACTGTAAAATAGAGTACTACATATACATCCCATAGTGACAGAATGGCAAAGTCTTTTCGTTTCAGTATAATAAGATAATAACTCGAAACAAAAATCTATACATGTCACAAAATCTCTACGTCCAAAATCTTCACCATTTTATCAGCACAAATTTATTTCAAAATATCAAAACCTGATCGTTACACATTATCACATATGCATCTACTTTGTATTTATTGATGTTATGACGATATATAGCTTTGTTCAGTATATATTTTGGCTTTTTAGAATACATTTTAGTCCTAGTTTAGCTTTTGTAAATCGAGATTTTGTCTTAAACCCAAGTTTCTCTGCTGTCTTTACTTTCCTAGTTCTAGTCTGAAAATACATTGTGTTCCTTCACTCAACTAGACAAATAGAATAGTTGAATGAAATGAGGTGAATGATTGTGACGTTATTCCTCTCTAGTCAACCGTCTATTCACTATCTTTCTCAAACAAATGGAAAATGTGTAGAAGTTTTGACAACATTCATATGGTAGTCAAACAGAAAAAAATGACAAGCAAAATTTTTTGTGGAAATCATCACACATCCATCTGCTTTACATTTTTAGAGATAGAAAGTGTCTTGTGCCTAAGTATTTTGACATTCAATAAACAAAAGCAAATATTATAAAAAGTTGAGACAATGTAATGGCAAAGTTGACATGCCGTGTAGTCGTCATTCACAGTAGCGAATGTCAATCGACTCTCTATATAGACCATGTAAACATTGGCTCAAATAGACTTTACGACGACATCGACGGCTTTACAAGCCCCAAAAGTGCCCCATTTTTAGACTGAATGTGGTTGTGATAACAAGTGACGGTGAGTTAAATTGTACACTTGGGATCGTTTTTTTTTCTCTTCTTGTAAGTTGTAACTATTGTCAATCTATTTGCATATATATATAATTTCATTTTTATGCAACAGACCGACCTTAGGTCTTCATTTATGTATCAAACTATGAGGTTTTCTCATTTAGGTCATCTTAGGTTAGTAGCATATTAGATAAAAGATATAGTCATTCTGTCTTGTATATTATATATATATATATATATATAAATAGGTAGCATTATTTCTATTGCTACTAGTTGCTTCACTTAATTTGCATGTTTTTAACATTAGCTTGTAATAATGGGCCAGCATGTAAAATGTAGGCCTTTCACTCTAAACATTTTTACATCCTGACATGCACCAGACAATATTTTGAGCTGCTCTCACAATGACTATATGTACAAAAAAGCGAAGAAAGTGAAGAAGAGAAATATAAGAGGAAAGAGAGAGAGAGAGAGCAAGAAGATGAAATGCTATCTAAAAAGAAATTGAATTGAACTACAGTATACTTTTAGCATATGTGCTTTTCAGAGAGACACAATGCTCCAGAGAGTTGAAATAGGAGATAAGGAGAGACTCAAGCTAAAAGAACAAGTTGGAAATGCTATGCTAGTGGTTTGTTATATTTTTAACATTGCTCTACGCCTATACTATATGCATGTACCCTTTATCTCTTTCTCTAAGATACTCAGAGCATATAGTATATATGGTATATGATAGAAGCAAAAGTATTCATTAGATCATCTATACATTTCTCTTCCCGTTATATATACCTGATGCTGCTCTTACTTCATAGTATTTATCCTTAGAAGAAGCTTTTGAAGGAAATTGGGTTAACTTTCTCTAGAACGTTTTTAGAATGCGCTCAAAATATCATTCTATTATTAGGCAGAAGAATGCCAAGCGTAAAAAAGACGTAACGACGTGTATAAGGCTTATTTGTAAAAGCCTATACATTTATTATTCCGCTTTTCTTCGACATTTGAATTTTTTTATTACAACTGTAGGAGCAAGGCTTGTCACTAAAATTGCATAATTTTTATAAACACATTGTTTGTATCAGTCATTGAAATGATTTGTGTGTAAATATCAAGCACATGATGAAGTAAAAATTCAACAATTCTATACTAGAATCTGAAATGGTTTTCATAGAGTACTATATGTTTATATCACTACTACTACCGGTTTTGAAACTGTGGACATTGTGTCTCTGTTAAATTGTTTTGTTCTGCGGCAAACAAACCAACAATTGGAGCCACCTCAGTCACTAAGATATAACATATATAAGCTCAACTTCTTCTTCCTTTCTTCTCTCGATCCATTTGTTCCTATAGTCACTATAGT